>JAXQKE010000225.1:0-32966 GCA_037042355.1 Candida sp. Y128-05E | reverse complement strand
TTATTCTTGAAGAATTTGAGAAACTCAAGAAGAACCATCCAATTTTTAAGATAAATGGAAAAGTCAAACCAGTCATTTCAATCCCAGCTTCTAAAGAGGGAGTCAACACCAGATATATTTGGTTAAGAATCCATCAAATTTTATCGGCTAAAACCTCAGTATCTTCACAAAAATTAGAGTTGTTCAGATTATCTCAATGCAAGGTTGAAAATGACAATATTGATCCCAAGAAGAAATTAAATTCAGTTAAACATTGGAAGTATGATCATAAGAAAAAGGAAAACAATTATGAAGAAAAGAATACTCGAATGAAGATATTAAAAACACCAAATCTTAAAAAAATAAGAACACTAAAACATGAAAAGATAAAAACATGCAAACAACCAACATAAAAGAATAAAGCCAAAAGACATCGTGGAATAAGAGCAATTGTAGACTTATTGCTTGATTTTTACGTGGTTGTTATTTGAATTGTAGATTGTAGATTGTAGGTATATCGATACTTTAATATATATATTCGTTTATAGTTAAAATCGTAGTATATATCATTAGTGCAATTCATCTTTACACAGTGACATACTGTCAGTCCAGCTATAGGGGTTGGACCCAACAATAGGTTTAGAGACGATTGTTATAATGGAATCGAAAGCTTGTAATTTTTGTATTAAAACCTATTATATTACATGTATAATAAAGGTCGGTTTGATAATTTGAATTCTATATTATAAACTACGAGGAAATGAAGGTACCATTTACCAAAGAGCAATCATAATGTACAGATGTGTAAAGAAGAGATAGATTTGATATGGCTATAGAAGCTTTACAAGTCTAGAAAATTCCATGATCTAGTCGAGCACCAAATCAGCTTGATGGTTATTATCAAGGAGGAGCTTTACACATGAAACTTAATGAAACACATCTAGTGAGGGGACTAAAGTTCAGGGTACTACAATCAAGTTCGATAAGTAATATTGGGGAGTATTGAATCAATGACCTTGGTCGTTCAAAGTTAGCTTTTGACTGTCAGAACAATGCAGATACAAGTGCAGTACACCCCAAAAGATATGTCGATCGCTATTTTGATTTTGGGATTGTTGGATGCTTACAATTCCATTTAACTTGAAGAAACTGCCAATACATTAAGTTGTATTATTAACATAAACCCATTGAATGCAGTGTAATTACAACATTTTCAACTGGAGAATCGGACTGTAGTTTCAATTATCTTCAAGTAAGTTTACACAAGGAGGCGTTTTAATATTTTTTGGTTCACAACATCCATAATTTAACTATTTAACTATAATGTGGGTTACCGGATTTTCATAAAACAGTATAAACAAGAATTAAAATGTTAATGGGTAATTGCAAGAATTGAAAGAAAGACTTGGTAAATACTAGATGTGTTTAATAGGTATGCATATTCAAAACGTGCAACCTATACGCTCTCCATTTTACAATCAATAGAACCAGAAGATCTTCGATATGGAAATATTTTGAAATGTTGGTAATGACACAAAATTACTGCATAAAAATAACTCTGAAACAATCGATTTTGCAGGATAGCTAAATGTGGACCACCGCCACTTAACAAATGAGGTAAATTGACTTTCATGAATCTAAACCTTATTGTCATGGAACCACCAAACAATGGCTAGATTCGATGCTGACTGGAATGAAAATCCCCGAACAATTACAATTGATCATACATACGCTGGGTGATGAAATCATTGAGCATGGATGGTGCTAGGTACAATCAACGCTCAAATAGTCGCTTTGATTAGAAATTACAATCGTTGGATTGGCGATATTTATTCATGTCATTTGTAAATCAGTCTACTCCCAACAAGTTTAAACCGTTCGAGAATATTGCCCCCACATAGGGAATATTTTTATCAGTAATTAACTATATCGTATACGGCAATTCAATATTGTGGGGTAGAATTTGTAAAAAGAAGCGTAAGTTCCCTGATTTAGTCCAAGATTTAGTTTCGAGATATATTTTTCAATACATGCGTTTAGAAAGTTCCACCAACTTCCAGAGGATGTCGTCATTCTCTAGCCAAGCAATCTTGTAAAGTGACTGAATGTAGAACAGAACTAATACTGTATGACCACTATTTAAGTTTGAATCTATGGTCGTACAAACATTTAGCACTACCTTGATAGCATGTTACACAAAAAAGGTTAGAATGACTTAACCTTAGTACTCGTCGGATCGAGTTTAACAAGCCACATTAATGATCGTTTCATGCTCATAAGCCAAATCTTGTCCCGTAGGTTTTAGGTTTTCCAAAAAATTGGTCTCACCTTCAGAATTTAATGGTTTAATCAACAAAACCTTGCAGCCACAGTTAGAATTTCACACTTACCTATTCTTCAATGTCTACATAATACAATCCAAAGAGCAAGTACCAAAATTGTCTGCATTGTGTCAGGCAAGATTTGCCGTTGTTGCATTTCTTATATTTTATTTAAATTTTTATCAGTTCAGAGTCGGGGGTACATTGAGAACACATCAAATTATGAAACTTTCCTGGTACATTCCACTTACAACCTTATTCCAAGAAATATAATATTGTCTCAATCGAAGCTATATGTGCGTGAGCGTATAAAAATATTCGTAAAATAAATCAACTTAAATCCGTCTTCAAAATATTCTTGGATTTCAATTACAAACTTTAATTCGAAGCCGTAACTGTAATTTTTATGTATCTTTGATTACAGGATATCCCTTTGTGGTGATTGGATATTTTATATATGAGAAACGATAACCCAAAAATATCCTTCAGCTGACGAATTTGAAGTTGATTCGGAGAACGTTTAGATTAAATTATTATAATTACTTCGACCAGTGCGACTTAGACTGGTAAATATTAAAATATATATCGGTGAATTCCTAAGTTTAGATAACTTGTTGATTTTTGCAGGTTCCTTATTAAAGAAGGTATTTTCGAATTTTCCATATCATCAAACAATTCATTTATACTTATCGCATAGTAACAAAATTTTGAAATAAGTTGGCTCTTTATCATACCTATTGTTGATTTAAGTTGATTTAAGATATATCATTTTCTGCATTAAATTTAATAAATAAACATATCAAGATACCAAAATAAAAGATTGAGACATGTCACTCGAACAAGCAACATCAATTCACCATTCTCCACCTGAGTTTTCTTCTACTGAGATCTTCTCTGACGATGATTTCATCAAAGAAGCTACTAGGTCATTTTCGGTACCATCAACTTATTTACCAATTATTGCAAATTACTCCGACCTTTATCAAGTCAATGAAATAATTGAATTTCTACAACAACAATGTTTGAATAACCCAAATTTCATTTTGGCTATGGCTTACGATAAAAACGGTCAAATTTACGATTTATTTTCTAGTTTATCCAAGTATAAATTTGCCAAACAGTTGAATGAAAATTATTCTACGATCATCAACGATAAATTGTTGACTAACTTCGATAATTTGAACGATATATTTGAGTTTTTGAGGAAGAAGACTCAAGGAAACAATCTTCATACAATTCCAAGATCCTCGACAATCAATTGGCATAACATTTTATTTCAAGAATACTTTTATGCTGGCACTTTCAGTAACGATGATTTATTCTATATTAATAATACTATCGAAAAATTCGAAATTACGTTGTTAGATTTACCTCAATTAAATGCCAGTAATATCTATCAAAAAATTAATAAATTAGTTGAAATTTTGCAATACGAGTTTGAGAATAACTTTGATTTTATTAACGCAATTGCTACCAACCAACATAAACAGATCGGGGAGTTATTCTATAATATCCCCAAGTTTCAGGTTTCTCGAGAATTGAATCGAAGATTTGCTCAATCAATTTGTAGCAAGATTGATTATGATCCTGATACTACAGACAATTGTTATTATCTACAAGATGTATTTAAATTCATTAACAAAATCAACACTTCATGTAACTTGGTAGAGAATATTAAGGAATTTGTGAATAACGAGTCCAATTCTCACAATTCAAATTATGATTCGAATAAGTCGGGTTCTTATAAATACATGATAATTTCCGAATATATCGATAACTTTTTGGTTGAAACTATCATGCATCATAAAGATACTCCAATTGAACAAGCGATTTTGAAAGAGTTATCGATTATGATTAAAAATAGAGAACCAGTTATCCCATCATCAACATTTATGTTACGAGTAATGAAAAATCATGACGTTTTTCAAAGTTTACCCAAGTCACCTTCCAAGCGTGTTTGCGTTAAGAAGGAGAGGGATGAGAAGCCTAGGAAAAAGAGAAGAAGTATTAGCTCTACTAGAAGAAAGCTTAGTAAAGGTAATTTGTAATTTGTATATTGTGGGAGCTCATTTAGTAGAAATACTATTATGGGTCCTATTTTAAGCTCAGCAAATACGCCAGATTTTCAATTTATGATTTATGATTTATGATTTCATTATCGTTTGGTTTATTGATTCACGGTTTACTTATATCTATATAAGTTTATATTTGTAACTCAAGATTTCACATTTCAATAGTTAAGAGACAAAGTATCGTTGAGGGTTGTTTTGGATGATAAGCCCTGCCTCATGAATGGCTGGACTAATTTAAGTATTCTCCTTTGCTTTCCACAATTTCATCATGAAGAATATGAATGCTAATTTTTAATGTTTCGTAAAATTACACCCTTTACCTATAAAATTATTTATATGGTCTTCTGAACCACATTTGGGGCAAATAAAATATTATTGGATCCCCTTGAGTGAAAACTCGGTTGTAAAGCAAGTTGTATCTGTATTTTTCAACTGATAAATGCATAATTCTAGTCAAGTTTTTTTTCAAATTTTCCATCATACGTTAAAAATTGCTGCGAATGTGGTAATTTTCCGAGCAACATTTTAGCCGCCAGAATTGTATTTTATATAATTAGCTAATGGGTGACGTTTTCGAAGTTCCAGCAACTGAAGGTGCTTTGTCTAAGTTCAATTCCATTTGGCAGGAGAATTTGAAAGATGATTCTTGGTACTATTTGGCCCATAGTGGGTATCAAAAATGGAAATTTGAGTTGCCAGAACTTCTTAAAGTTATTTTGCATCCAGGTAACGATCGTCTATTATCTGTGAGGAAACGAATTCCTCCAAACAAGAATATATACCTGTTCACTCCAATTGTTTCCACTTTTGGTGAAGATCAAAAGATTGATGAAACAATCATCTCGAGAATTTACTCCAATTTCCAAGAATTTGATGATGAATATTCAAATGCGTTGGTAAAATTGGTATTAAAAGTGTTTATTGTTTGCGAGCTTTCCCCGATAGCCAAACAGCAGGTATTATCTTTGAAACATCAAAAACAACATATTGAAGAAAATATAGTTGATGTATACTCGAATCAATCCATGTGTTTTAGGATTGTCGATGCATTGACTAAAGATATTGAAGTCAAAGAAGATGATATGATCAAGCGGTTGATTGTCTATATCAATACATTAATATGTATTTGCAAGCTTAATTTTGCCAATTTTTTTGATATCGAATCGGCGTTTGTCGGATATTATTTAGATCCGATATTTTCTTTGATTAACCATTCTTGTTTACCTAATATTAAATTAGTACGAGAATATTCATCCATTGATACTTTAAGATTAGTTTCCACAATACCACTCAAACAAAACATTTATATAAATTATTGTCCACGGTTATTTCCAATTCCAATTAGGCAGTTTGATTTACAACGTCGATTCAATTTCCAGTGCCAATGTGAATTATGTTCTAATCCTATTGATTATTTATTTTCGTACAATTGTCCTAAATGTCAAGCAGTGTTCTGTTGCCCTAAATTTTCATCATTTTTATATGATCATAATGCTACGAATGTCAAATTTATATCTGGGGTTAATTTGCAATGCAAGAATTGTAAATTTGTGGTTAATTTTGAAGTGTTCCAAAAGAATTATCTTCTTCATAAATTATCAATATTGATTATCATATTTTTATCCCAAAATGTTACTGAAGACTATGAGCCAATTTTTAATTTTCAAGAGTTTTTGCAACAAATCACATCAATTATCCCTCGATATGTGTTAAACTACAGTTTCTACTTGGAAAAGTTAACCAATTTAACGTTTGAACATGGTATGCCCCCAAATGCTTATAAATTATTCAGGATTATCTTACAAATGCTCAGAAAAGATCGTATAATCCCCAGCTACTGTTTTCCATTTGGGATTTTCCAGCAAGCATTTCAAGTGGAATTGAATGATATTTATGGTCAATGTGAATTAACTGGTATCAAACAAGACCCCGATTTCTTGTTTCAACAAGTGTCTGTCCATTTTCAAACGACATTCCTAATCAATATCCCCGCTGACTTGACTTGTCAATATCGAGTATGTAATTCCGATTTTCGGTACATTGCATTAGATTTATGGATATTGATTAAGTATATCAAGAGCTTAAAACCCGATTACCAAGAGATTTTGGAAATATTAACCTGGAATTGTATGTTTTTCTGTACCAGAGCAATGGAATCATATCAAAGCCATTGTTACGAGATTTTTTGTGAGTTAGAGAGACTTTATAAGAGGTTACGCAAAGATCATTATAAATTTATTGAAAATCCATTTGAAAACTATTTGATTCCATTGTTGAATTTTACTAAAGTCAGTAGTGTTTTCTCCTACAAAAAGAAGAAGTTATCCATCAATATGATTTCGAGAATGAAGATGGAAATATTTGATGAGAATCGTGATTTGTTAGATATAAAAGTTTAGAGTAAATATGTCCTTACAAAATGCGGCAAACAGTGTCATGTCGTTTAAAATACAGAGTAAATACAAAGGTTCTGTATGACCCCTTAACCTATAGATCTTACTTACTTTTTAATCCAATCGTTCAAACCATATCTATTTCTGGCGATTTCAACAGCGTAAAATTGAATTCTGACAGCAAACATGGTACCTTCTTGATCGTATTCGCTCGATGCTTTGGTTCTTAATAAGGTACCAAAGTTATAATCGTCAATTTCCTTAAATTTTTCACAGAAAGTTCTCCATTTGGCTTTACCACTAACAGATTTCATTTCCGATTCGGAAATCTGAGCAGCGGCCTTTGGGTCTTTGAATTCAGGGAAGTCTTCTAATAAAGTTTCAAAGATTTCGTCATCATGGTTAGTTAATTTCAATTTTGAACCGCCAATATTTTCTAATAACATCCAATATGTTTCAGCTTGTTTGACAGCTTTGACTGCAAATTGCTTTTCAATATCCTCGAGATTTTCAGTGTTTTCAGCTTGAATAGTACTCATTCTGCTTGCTAATTACTCTATCTCATCTACTTTGGTGATTATTTATAAGATGAACCAATAATTTTTGGCCTGCACACGACGGCTGCAAAAATTTATCCAGCAGCTTCTAGAAGGATTGTTAATACTACGAGTAGTTATTCAATATATAGTTGGCAGCTCTGGCACCACTAGCGTAGGCTCCATGAACACACCCATTTCCTTCCAGAATCGTATGTTCTCCCGCAAACCTGATGTTTGTATCGAAAACATCAAATTCTGGATAATCTCCAGATAATTGTATGATGAGATCATTAGCATCATCATTGGTGTATAGTGCGCTGTAGGAACCCCGGATATTTGGATTTTGTGTCCAATCGGAGGTGATGGTATTGATGGGATCAGTAACCGAATTATTGGCTAATTTCAAACTAGATAACATTGGTTTGAAGTAAACCCAGGCGTGATCTGGATTTGCTTCCAAGTAATTAGTCAAAGGAGCTTGGGTTAGGATGATCAATGCTGGACCAACTTTAGGTCTAGTTTGACAGGCGCAATTGATAACATGAGCTGGATAGGAAAAGGATGGTGGTAAGCTAGTGAGCGTTTGTCCCGGGTTAGGGACATTGCTTTTAGCAATGATATCAAACCGATCCTGATTGTCATCCCACCAAACATCATCAAATTCAAATATCACTTTACCCAAAGCACCCCAGTGCATGGTCGACAATGATTCTTCGAACCTTTGTGGTAAACTTGGTTCCCAAGTTATGACCCCAGCTTGAAGGATACTCAAAGGTACGGTGACAATCAAATTTTTACAGAGGATTCGGAGACCACTGGCAGTCATAAGTGTGATTATAGATTTTTCTCTAGTGATGCTAACCACTTGATGATTTAAGAAAACATTCTTTTTGATTTTGCTAGCTAACTTATCAACCAACACTTGATAACCTTGCACGTTGTATAAATTTCTCCCTTCATGTTCCATGATAGCATATTTGCCACTGATATTATCCCAAGTAATTCCGTACCACAACTCAAAATACCTAATCATTCTTGGAATATACTCTATTTGCTCTGGAGTCAATCTGACCTCGTATTTTTCTATATATTTAGCAACTACTTCTTGTAAACTTACATCCTCCTCTCCAGTTTTTTCAAAAAAGTACATTTCAATGTACTTTTCTAATTCTTCAAACACTCTGTTTAGCTTTAACGAATTGACATCGATTAATCCGTTCTCATCGTACCACACAGAATCCTTATCATCGTAATATACATCTTTGTTCCAGTCAATGGTACAGTCGTCACTTAGTTCTTGCAAGACACAATTGGAAAGGGCATCATGGTACCACGATGCACCTAAATCATAGGTCAAACCAACCTTACTACTGGTGGTATCTGTTTTCAATCTACCACCAACTCGGGAATCGGCCTCCACCATCAATATTTGATAGGGTTCCAATTTCCCCAGGTCTAGCAACACGTTAGCGGCCTTCAACCCGGCGACACCAGCCCCGATAATAGCAACCTCAGCAACAGTAACTGGCATTGTAATTGTATGGGGTAAAGATACAACTTGAGTTTCTACTGGGAAATGTTAGCGAGAAATTCAATGCTAATTCAATGCGGCTGGGTGAAGATTTACCATGCCCAATTTCAGAGCGGCTGGGTCGAACAACCACGCCCAATCAATCTACAATATTCAATACCATAGCTATTATTCAAACAATCTATAAACCATACTACCAATCTATACAACACATAAACACAAAATTATTCTATATAATTGTTGATTTCTACAAGAATTTTCCTTGGTAGGCTACTACCTAAGATTGTTTCTACTAAATCTTACTAAATCCATCTGTTCCAATTCCAGTTCCAGATTTTAGATCCATTCTGCAACTGGAACAGTTGCAGATTATAATCCCAAACTCTCCCTCACACTATTCCTAACCCTTGTATCGTAGTCACTTCTATTATCCCTCCATAATTTACATGCATCAATATTAGCGCCAGATTCCGGGTTTGGTTCTGCCAACATCGACATCACACTCAACAAGATCTTTTCAATACTCTGCACGGGAGACCATCTCTCCTCTGGTCTCTCATACTGGTTTGGGTCCTCTCCAGGTGGGTGCAAGATAGAAATACATACAGTACCATCAGCATAGATATTAGGATGCAAAATGGGTGGATCGAACTTCAACACCGGTGGACTCAACGGATAGTCTTTAGGGAAAGTGATCTTAGCTGGAAAGACCCCATTTTCATAAGGAGTATCTGAAGGTCCTTCCAAAAGACACTCCCAAACGAACAAATCAGTTTCTGTCAAAGGACCAGCTACAATTCCAGGAGGAGGGTCTCTACTTAACTGCTGGTACTCCTTGAGTAGTCTCTTCTGTGCTGTGGATCGTGGTGCCATCGTTTGATTGGTTTGGTTTCTTTAGATCAACGCCTTTGACTGGTCGCAGTCTAGGGCCACCGCATAAATGTCGAGATTTGGCACCCAAATTTTTCAGATTTAGTAAAACTGGGTAAATAAGTGTAAAATGTCTCAAGTTTTTGTTGCAAAGGTGAAGAATGTTATCAGTGGAGATACTGTTGTGTTGGTGCCTTCAAAAACCACTCAATTTCCAGCTCCAGAACGTATTTTGACCTTGAGTTATGTCAGATCAGAAGATTATTCTGGGAAACAGTATTTACGGGATTTGTTAATTGGTAAGGAAATCAAGTTCAAGGTCAATTATAAGAATCCTACTACTGGTAAGGAATTTGGTGATGTTCAAGCTCCAATTTTCAAGTCGTTAATTGCATATTTGTTGGAAAAAGGGTTGGTCAAGTTGAAGGATAATTTCTCTGAATCTGAAGGTGATATTTACTATGAATTGAAGGAAATTGAAGATTCTGCTAGAAGAAATCAAGTTGGTTTGTGGGCTGCTACTCAAGATAAAGTGGATCTCATTGAATTGAGTGATTCAATTATCCTGAAATCACAAAAGTACCCTATTAAAGTAATTGTCGAAAAAGTTATTAGCGGTGATCGTTTAATGACCAGAATCATTGTTAACAAAAACCAACATATCACAACTCCTTTACTTTTAGCTGGGTTGAAGGCTCCAAGAACGGATGACGTCAACCAATCTGCCATCGAATTGAAAGTAGCCAAACAAGCGAAACAGTTTGTCGAAGATAAGTTGTTAACCACCAAAGCCGATTTGACCGTCAGTATCATTGGTGAATCTCAATCTGGAGTACCTATTGGGATTATTAACCACTCCTCGGGTAATAATATTCATGAGAAAATCTTGGATCAAGGGTTTGGAGAAATTGTCGACTGGCAATCGAGTTTGATTGGGTCCACCGTAATGGCGACTTTGAGAAAAGCCGACCAGACAGCTAAAGCGTTGGGTAAAGGTCTTTACGCTAATGCTGCTCCAGTGAAAACTACTGCTTCTGCTGGTAAATTGAGAGCCGGTATTACACTTGATGTGCAAATTGCTAAAACCATCAACGTTGATAGTTTGGTTGTGCGTTTACCTTCCGATGAAGAAGTCACGGTTCAATTAGCCTCAATTAGAGGTCCTAGACCAAGCGATACCACTGCGGGTAATCAACAAACCCAACAAGCTTTGGTTGCTACTGCCAGGGAATTTGTCAGAGAAAAATCTATTGGTAAATCTGCCAGTTTATACGTTGAAGGGTATCGTGAACCAAACGCCAATTTGAATCTTGATGGAAGATTTTTGGTCAGTTTAAAGATCAACAACCAAGACTTATCAGAATTGATTGTCTCTAATGGATGGGGTAGTGTTATTAGACATAACAAGGCCACTTCGCATGAAAGATCGATCAACTGGGATAAATTATTAGAAATTGAAGAAGAAACCAAGAAATCGAAGAAGGGGATCTATGCATCGGATTTGAATAAAGTCTTGACTGTGGGTACCAGAATCATTGATACTTCGGAAAACTTAGCTAAAGCCAAGACATTTTTCAATGGATTCAAACAAAAGGGTAGAATTGGGGGTTACTATGTCGAGTATGTTCCAAGTGGTACTAGAATGAAATTATTCAACCCTAAAGAAGGATTAAAATTGAATTTGATTTTAGGGGGATTAGCCAATAACAAAGATGAGCCTACTAATGAAGCATCAATCAAGCTTCTCAATAAGAAATTTTTACAAAGAAATGTTGAATTTGAGATTTATGATACCGACAAGATAGGTAATTTCATTGGGAATGTGTATGCTAATAACAATGCATTGAAACCAGTTCAAGTGCAATTATTAGAACAGGGTTTAGTTAAACTACACGAAAATTCCATCCACATTAACCCATTAGCTAATGAATTGATTAAGAGTGAAGACGCCGCTAAAAACGACAAAAAAGGGTTATGGAAAGACTATGATCCAGCTGCAGTGGAAGCCGAATTAGCCGCAAACCAGCAAAAGCTCGCCGCCATGAACTTGGAATCAGCCAAACCCAAAATCTTTGATGGGGAAGTAGTTGATATTGATAATGAAGGAATTGTCACCTTCCATTATTTAGACCAAGCCACAATCTCGAAATTCCAAAACTTCCAGAACCAGTTCCAACAATTTCACCAACAGAGCCCACTGGCTCTGGCCAACTCTCCAGATCTCCCATTCAATCTTAACAAACCACCTAAGAAGAATGAAATCTTATCCGGAAAATTCGACGAGAATGGTAAATACTACCGTGTGAAAGTTATTGGATATGAAAAAAGTACTGGTAAATATAAAGTGAAACATTTAGATTATGGAAATGTGGATGAAGTACCATTATCATCTTTAAGATCCTTACCCGCTAAATTCAACTTGAATACCTACCCAATCTTTGCCCACACAACTACATTACGTAGCATCAAGTTACCACCATCCAAACCTACAGACTATTTAACTGAATCGTTATACGCGTTAGAAGATTTATTATTTGACAAAAAGTTAGTTTTCGAATCATACCCATCTACAACTACCGAATACTCTTCAGTCATTTATGACTCTACAAAGATTAGTGATCCTAATCATAGTATCAACCAAGAGTTAGTGTCTGAAGGATGGGGTATAGTAATCCAAGAAGGAAAACAAGACTTCCTTACTATATTGAATAACGCACAAAAAACCGCCAAAAAAGATCACTTGGGATGTTGGGAATTTGGAGATGTTTCTTTTGATGAAGAAGAATTTTAAATATTAATTATATAAAATATATAACTTAACTAATCAGAATAAACTATCTTATACTTTCCTATTACTATCTCTTTATCCTGTTCTCTCTTGTTCTTTCCATTTGGTTCGATCTGGTTCTGAAGATTCCGCAATTTCTTGCCACAGGACAAAACAAAAAGCCAACGAGAGGATTTAAAATTTTTACATAATAAACCTTTTTTAGCTAGATTATCATATATTATTACTATGAACCCTGCTGTTTCCAACTTGGTGTTGATGCTTGTTATGATGCAAGTATCCAAACGTATTGATTTAGAAAATCCCGATATTTTAATGTATGTTAGAATCGGTTACATTTCTTGTCAAGTTATTGCTTTATTAGTTTACTTGTATGTTAGATACCAAATTAATGCTAAGAACGATTTGACTACTTTGAAGTATGTTGAACCTGCTAATCCTTTCGGAGGTGAAGCTGAACCTAAAGCTGTTGTTACTACTGTTAAAGAATATGATTTAAAACAAGTTGATTCTGCTATTAAATCTATTGCTACCGGTGTCGCCATGATGGGTTTCATGCATGTTTACATGAAATATACCAATCCTTTGTTAATGCAATCTATTTCTTCCGTTAAGTCTGCTTTTGAATCCAATATCGTTAAACTTCATTTGTTTGGTACTCCAGCCACTGGCGATTTAAAGAGACCTTTCAAAGCTGCTCCAGGTTTCATGTCCGCTTTAACTGGTGCTGCCAATGATGTTAAGACTGATAAACACTCGGTTGAATCAGTGGAAACTGCTGGTACTGGTGGCATTAAACAAGATTAAACGATCCCGAAGGGTGAGTTTCTAATCGCAAAGCGATTGGATGTTCTATTCTTTAATCGCCAGCGATTAAGTTGAAGTATAGATTGACCAATACCTGCGGTATCAGTCTTTTTAGACATGTTAAAATAGCGTTGTAATTATGTATAGTAAATTGCTTGAATTATATGTATACTTTTACTTTTACTTTTACTTGTAGCCTATATCAGGTTGTTCTATTTATTCGTAGTCTCTAAATGGTTATTCTGCTTACTATGCTGGTTGTCTCTTAATAATTATTCTGTCTATTTTTCTTGTAGTCTATAAATGATTATTCTGTTTTCTTTTACTTTCTTTCTTGGTACTCTGTATAGGTGACTTTCCTGCCTTTGTGAAGTAAGATTCTTGAATTATATGTTTTGTCTAATTCTGATTTGTAGTCTATAAACATATAAATTTGTTTTTGTGTTATGGGTAAATTTCCCGATTTAGACTTGGAGCCGTTTATATTTGCTCAATTCCGCAGCTATTCTTTCTTTGGTGACACCAAAATACACTCTTGATCTTTGCCTCTGACAAATCCAATCTTGTCTAATAACCTGGCACTGTAGATTAATTCCTGGACACCCCATTTCCCTTTATCAAATATCTCGGGAACTGCTTGGTTCAATGGTGGGATCAAATTTTGATATATATCTTTATACTGTACGATTTCCTCAGCGGTGATTTCCGGTGTCGTTTGGGTTAACTTATCGAAATATTCTTTTATCCATAATGGTAAATAATTTTCTTCGTCGCCCTCTTCGTCACCATCTTTTATATACTCTTGACGATTATAACATCTAATCAAATATAATAACCAATATTGATCTTGGAATTCGTGCTCCAATATTTGTTCGTAACTGGTGAAACCAAAGGTTAATAATAACGATTGACTCGACTTGATATCTTTTTTATATACCGATTTTAATGATATCAAGCGTGACTTGTAATCTTTCAATAATTTCTTCTCCTGAGATTTGATTGTCTTTATCGTGGTTTGGAAAATCTGTTTCTGTGATTCGATATAAATTGCAACATTTTTGGTGATGGAATTAGTTACTTGTGGCACCTTCAATAATTGTAATTTTGACTCAATGGCATTTCTCAATTGATTAAGCCCGTGTAATTGCATCCTCAATGAAATGTCATCTTCCCATTCATTCTTGACTAGGTATTGGAAAACTTTCACTAAATTTTCCGGTAAATTGGTGTTGGTAATGAAAAATAAAATTCCATCATCGTAATTGGCAACAGCCTTTTCAGACTCTTCAGTTCGAATGACTGAGGTAGTGTAGGTGTCGATGGTAGGTAATTCTATACCAAAATCAACAATTTCTTTGATCAATTCTTGGGGTAATTTGATTTTCAACGCAGCAGAATCAGCAGCATTATTTTCAACACAAAACCCGTAGGCTAATAATAACTCTTCATTACCCTTCATACCATAATTGTTGAATAATTGGTGATTGGTCTCAGGGTTATCAGACTTGAAATTGAAGAACTCCTGATCAACCAACCAATTTACCTTTGCCTGGGGATCATGGTTGAGTAAATCAATAAGTGGTAACAACATTGCTTCATCTTGCTTAATTTGTAATTTTTCATCCTGATTCTTCAACAAGTAAGCAGGGAAAGATCTTGATTTTAAGATTAATGACGACCAGAGGTAATTAGCAAAATTCGTCCAATTTTCTTGATTGTAACTTTTGATTAAATATTCATACAAATCATCATCTTTGTAAAACTTATACTCATAGTAAAACTTCATATTAATGAAATGGTCTTGAGGTTTGGCTACCGATTCTGGTAACAAGTTAATCACTTGCCACCATTCTTCGACAATTTGTTGCAAATTTTCCAGTAACGAATTACCCAAATTAGTCCCTTTCAATAAAGCCTTATCACTAGCAGTCCATGTGTATGGTGAACCTATTTTTTCCAAGCTTGGTAACAAGCTTAAATATGGTTTATAGAATGATTTCTCAATATATTCTTGAGTAACTTCACGAGCTAAATATAACTTCAACACAGAATTTATGTTCTGGGTTTTACCGCTGATCTCTTCAAACTCTTTACCGAACAGCTCAATTGCATCTTGTAAAGTTATAGCCAATTTTATTGGCAATCTGATTTGATTGCCATCGACCTTGCCATCTCCACCATTGTTAGTGTAAAAAGCACCAATATTTTCGTCTGAAACCTCCTTAAAATCAACACTATCTGAAACCAATGCTCCGTTATCCTTGGCCCAATGAACCAAACCTTGAATATCCTCTGTAGCACCCATAATCGTCTATTTCTTATGATTTGCAACTGTACTATATAAATTTCGAGATGTGCCTGTATAAGAATTTGATAAATTTCAGAGCCCGTATATTTTCAATTAGTAACCATAGAAAACAATGCTCAGCAGGGTCAGTAGGAGGATATTAGGGAGTTCATTAAGAACACCCATTGGAGCTAGAAGCTTTAGTAATACTTTTGTGAAATTTCAGGACAAGAAAGTTGAAAATGAAGAAATTAAAGGTAAGAAGAGACCTTTGAGTAGAGTTGCAATTGGAGGAACACTGGAGAGTGGTAAGAAGTATGCTGCTGGTAATAGTATAGAGTTTGCTTCTTGGAAAGCTGTTGTTGTGTTGTTGGTAGTAGGTGGTGGTTTCACTTGGTGGTTTGGTAGAGAGAAGGAAAGATTAAGACTTCAAAAGGAAGTTGAAAGTAAAAGAGGATACGGTAAGCCATTAATTGGAGGTCCTTTCAATTTGGTTGATACTGAAAACAGACCTTTTACTGAAAAGAATTTGGTTAATGATGACAAGAAATTCTCGATTATATACTTTGGGTTTACTCATTGTCCAGACGTTTGTCCTGATGAATTAGATAAATTGGGTGAAATGTTGCACGAATTGAAATCTAAAGATAATATCGAATTACAACCATTATTCATTACTTGTGATCCAGCTAGAGATTCTCCTGAGATTGTCAAATTGTACTTAGAAGATTTCCATCCAGATATTATCGGGTTGACCGGTACTTGGGAAAATGTTAAGAGAGCCTGTAAACAATACCGTGTTTATTTCTCCACTCCACCTGATGTTAAACCAGGTCAAGATTATTTGGTCGATCACTCAATCTTTTTCTACTTAATGGATTCTGAAGGTAATTTCGTCGATGTTATTGGCAGAGAAGCTACTGCCCCAGAAGCTTGTGAAAAAATTAGAAAACATGTCGATGCTTTCTTACCTCAAGCAGAAAGAGAAGCTAGGAAAAATGGATGGTTCAGTTTCTTATATTGAAAATGTATATAGTCTCACTTGTATATAAATATATTATGATAAAATAAAACAAAATAAACTATTAGTTAACCTTTAATCTTCTGTATCCACCGCATGATCTACATTCCTTTTGAAGTTCAGCAATATCTTCTTGGGTTTGCAATGGATTTGGATCTTCTTGAGGTTCTTTCCAGGATAAATATTCGTTAGTATAATTTGGTTCGTAATCTTGAGGTAAGATTTCCAAACGTTTACCATAAGCGGTAACTTTTTTCCAATCACGATGGACATTGTATAATGAACCAGAAAGATAAGCAAACGATCTTTCAAACATTTTCAAATTCAATTCTGAAGTCATTTGAGGTTTGAAATCAGCATATTCAGACCAAGCTTGTTTGGGGTCAGCTAAGACATAGTCAGTGGCTCTCTTGACAGCATTCATGAATTTCTTGATTTTGTCAGGGTTTGCAGCAATAAACTTATCATTAGCAATATATAAAATTGTACAGAAACAACAACAACCTAAGTCAGCCAACTGGTCGATTCTTAACATCTTAGCGTCATTCTTATCTCTACCATTTTCAGCTAAGTATTCTTCCAATTCAACTTGTTGAATACATTCGATACCAATACCAGCATCGATTTTACCTTCAATGATATATTTAGCCACATTCATTCCACATCTGACAGTAGTATAATCATCTGGAGTCATACCATAATACTTGGTTAATTCATCGATTTGAATTTTACCAAATTCACCAACGTAACCAATTCTTTTACCTTTCAAAGACTGGAAATCAGAAGTGATACCTGACCCTTCCAAGTATAATACACCAGTAAAAGGTTCGTCCAATAATGAACCAATTGAAGTTACTGGAAATCCTCTAGCTTTAGCAGCTAATGTATGAACCATTGCTTTCAAACCCATGTCAATCTTTCCTGACCCAATCAATTCAGTGACATCTGAAGGGTTGGTAGGTTCCAAAATCGAAATATCAACTCCTTCATCTTTGAAGAACCCTTTAATTTGGGCAATGAAGATTGGAATATGATATGGAGTAGGTTGCCAATTAAGACAAAACGAAATCTTTTCTGTGGTCATTATTGAATAAGTTATAATTAGTCGTAATTTACTAGGTTATATATATAGTAAATTAATCTGTCGACATCCTCCGACAACGTTACTCGTAACAGCATATTTCTCATGACGTTAGAAAGACCACCAATTAAAGGACAACTTGTGTCCGACAAATAGGGGATATTATACGGTTATAAAACTTATTCACTTATGGTTACCATTTGAAATGGCTGCAACTTTTTCTCAGTTAAGCGCATATTTTTGCAGCCATTCAAGCCAGTTAAAATTAATTGTATGTACGTATATGATCTTAGTTGACAGTTATAAGTTGTATATTAGTTGCTATCTATATAATCTTAGTTACCATACTCATAACATGCATTGAAGAAGGATATTTCCAATTTCAACGCTTTTAAGAATGTCTGTTCACAAATCTGTTCTTGATCTGGGGTTTTCACTACACGTAAAACTTCGTGCTTTAAGAACTCGACCCAATTAGTAAAATCAGGACCACTATGTAAGACTATCCATTCGTTATACTTGTACGGTAAATCTTGCGGGATTACTTTCGCATTGATATTATAATTAGCCCATTCAAGGTAAACCTTTTCCATCAAATACATGAATGTAATTAATTCAACATACGAGTCGGACTTGTAGATTAAATAGGTTAAGAAATCATTATACTGTTTAACTTGTGGTAATTCGAAAGAATCGTTTTCTAAAATTGCCGGGATTTTAGTTTGCAATTCATGCATACTTTCCGACTCAATCTGTTTAAAACTGGTGAAGAAGTAATCATTTTCATCATTAGAGATAAAACCAATTTGTTTACCTAGAGTAATAGCGGCCTTTGGTTCATCGCAATATGCCAATACCTTCCCAAACACATTCAAACCTTTTTGGAAAAATTTCAAGTCTTGATTTAAATAAGTATATAATTTATAATTGGGTAAGGTACCTTGACAAAGTTCATTGGTTAACGGAGTGGTAATTGACTCTTGGAATAGATCTTGATGTTTGGCTAACAACCGTTCAATGATATCGGACATTTGATAAAGACAATATTTTGAATAATTATTTGGTATGCGCTTATAGATAAAATGAATAATTTATAGAATTGAACAGAATTGATTGGGAAGGTGAATGCTGGATGCATAAATCTAAATTGGAAAATCTATAACCAGTAGCTGTCTCCTATTTGATTGTCTAAAGCTTTAAAGTGTATTGATCCAAAAGATCTGGTATTGCCAACGTCAGCAAATCCTATAACCAACATTTTGGGACGCCAACTCCAGAATATTATTTCAATTACACCATGAACTCATAATGTCAACAAGATAATTTAGTACATCAAATTTAAGATAATCTCTAATTGGTTATTAGATCTTGATATTACCCAATGAGGTTGAAGTCAGATTGGATGGAATAGATTCGAATCTAGACTACTTATAATGCAACCAAATGAGATTAGTGTGAACCGAAACCAGAAATGGGACTCCACGCTTACCAACTATTACGTGACTCTACTATTACTATTAACTATTCGAACACAGCCACTGGATGAGTAAATGCACTGTCATCACAGGGTTCCATTTGTTGCATCAACTTACTTGTCAAATTAATCCAAGTCGACATTCACGGTTACACTTCATCATCACCCGCTTGCTGTGAAACTTAACGTGCTATATGCATCGGCTTGGTAACCACATTATGGTACATGTTTAATATACCTAAAACTATCTGGTGGAAAATTTCATCTTCACGTACACCTGTTGGAAGTCAAGGTTACAACCGTACGTCTAAGATATTACTTGAAGACCCTTGAAGTCTTCAAGTTAAAGTCCACATTGTTTCAAGAATGTAAACGCTATATGTAAAGTAGGAATCTCCATTATTCATTTTATTAAAGATTAATCTAGGCTTTAATTTTATTTTAGCCAAAGTCGTTGTCATTTCGTATAATAATTATATGATGTCTCTAGTATTTATTACGTGTCAAGTTCTCATATTTCCTATTATGTTATTGACACATTCGCTTACAGGTTAACATCTACTAGCTGATGCTTGACAAATTAATAATAACACATGTATCAACCTAAAAACTAAATACTGATATTGCAGTAGTTGTAAGAAATAGCTCTTCATACGCATTCTTGGCATGCTTGGTTACTACAAGTCAACACTTGATACTCATGCTTCGCATGCTACCTACCCACTTGCTTCACAAGCGGATTCAATTAATAATAACATATATTAACCTATATACTAACCCATTCTATAAAGCAAAAGCACATCAAGCGCTTTCTACACATGCTCCGCATGTGTAGTGCTAACAATTCAGACAACTTCCATCCACAACTTCCCCCTGCCATGAATAATATTTCGACATGTCCACATGAAATTTCTGACCGTGGTCATCATATCTATTACAGCCGAAATTAGCAGCATATGGCGGAGTGTACAAATGCAAAGATACTGAAGGGGTATCATCAGGATTGGAAATCTTGTGTAAACCAATGTCATCGGAAATGTATGCAACTTCATCGGCGCCAAGGTTAGTTTCTTTAGTTTGAACCATTTCATTAACATAGCCATGAGGAATATTATATAGCGATTCAGTTAAATTCCCCTTTAAAATCTTCATGACACAATGGGCATTAGCGTGATCGTGAATGGCCGATGCCTTATGGGGAGACCATACAAGAATTAGTAAATTGGCATTACCATTGATGTTTATTATACCATTTCTAGTATAAGGTAATGCCTCATCGAACAAGGCAAATTTTTCCCATTCGGCAGGATCGGAAGTATATTCATTCATTAGAGTTTGTACCTGGTCGACATCTATATCTTCAGCCAGCAAACCTTTACCATTCAATAATGTTTTCAATTTCAATATCAATTGATAAAATTTGTTATCAATAGGCAAATCGATATCTCTGGAGGATATAGCTTTAGCAGAGCTTGGTAAAGAAGTAGGAGCGTCAACTGGATTGTATGAAAGCAACATGATTTGTAATAGTAAATTAATAGATAAAAAGTTGTGTTTAAAGGAAGAATTGTATTGGTATTTATATTTGTGTTTTGAATTAATGACCGCCGCTGAGAAAATTGCCTCATCTGGATTAGCCAATAAAATTTTGTCACCGCTCCCGACGCACAGGGATAAAATGACACAAAACGTAACCACCATTGTTCTTATTTACTGAAACAGATGACATGGAATTGGTAGTGGAATTGGAAGTAAGAATAAGTAACACACGTCATTGGGATAATCCCAATTGTCACCACCACCATTTAATCTCGAGTGTCTTGTTTATTCTATTGTATTTTCATCTATTGTATTTTTTTTTTCTATTTTTAACCTTTTCGTGTTTTTACCAATGTCGGGGCCGCAAGGGTTATTCCCAAATAAAGTAACACCTGTCATTAACTTTTCAAACCCCGTAGGTACTAGAATAACTATTGGTAGCCAATGAGTCAGAGTCTACCACATATACAAGATCTACTAGGTAAATTGGTGAGCTGATGTTTTTTCTCGTCTAACAAATATAGGCATAACATAAACATTGTAACATCAACATACATTAATACAATCATTCCCCTCCATAGTTGACTGTAAACAAATTTAGTTATCGTCTGTTTATGAGCACAGTACTGATCGATTAATGGGGATCTACTTTACATGATTACATCACCAGTATGGATAATAATAAAATTAACAATTAATACTGTTGGAAAAAAAAAAATACAAAGGTTACTCTGACCCCACAACGCAAGATTATCTTGCTCAACTAGTAAATCTGACGAATGCCACTCTACAATCAATTATTGTTTATAATTTAAACCAATATTTACTTTGTTTACACAAAGGACAAGTTTGTAACTAATCCAGTTGGTATATAATATGATTGAAACCCCTTTGAGTATATATCTACTTGGGGCGATAGATTTTGGGTGGAAGTAGTTTTAAAAATTATGTGGTATTACTATTTTTGGGTGAAAGCTTTGACTCCTATGGTGAGTAATTAACAAAACTAACTCTTACTCGGGACTAAAAGAATTAGACGTATGGCGGCTTCAAAGAAATAGCAATAATTGGATATTTCTTTTATATGTATACTAACTAAAATTTATAACATATGTCTACGTCCGCCCAGTTATTTGTCTCCGCTTCTTCAATTAACAAATGTATTTTTAAACATATTTAATCGTATGATTAAACGTGTGTTTATACTGACCACTGACAAAAAAAAGAGTAGTAAACTAGGTATTACCAATTCTACAGCCAATTATATCTACAATTCAATGAAACTTAAACAATGATGATCATAGGGGATGGTTAGGGATGTTTAGATTTGGAATTAAACTATTTGCTACCCGACAATTTCTTTTGCAGGCGGGTATTTTGAAAAGATTCCTTGTTGGGAAAATGCCGCCTCCTCAAGAAGGAAATTTTTCAAACACCGCTGTCCGCTATAAATGACACAGAAAATCCACAGCAAAATTATAGATATCATTATCATTACACTAGAAACTACAATCAGATAGTAACTATTACACATCTACTTCAAGTCAATATTTTAATACATTCAAATTTATTAATATTCCATTAACTTCAATTTTATTAATATTATAATGACTCCCTCAACTTCAGATTCTTCCACGGCTGTGGAGATACAAACGAGATACCAACGTTTGAAAGATATAGGTTACAGATGGTTGGTCCGAGACTTTAATCCCATGTATTTTGTCAGCATCATGGCCATGGGTATCACCAGTTTAATCATGTACGATTTCCCGTATCCCAGCTATTGGTTGAGAATAATCGGCTGGATCTTTTTCGTCGCCAATGTCATCACCTTCATCATCTTGGTGATATGTATGTTTATTTCCATAAGGTGTTTCCCTCAAAAATTTGTGCAATTTCATACTAATCCCGCCATTTCTCCGTTTATGGGATGTATAGCCATGGGCTACATGACCATTGTCAATTTCTTCTGGTCAATCACTAAAGATATGCCCCATGCTCCAATAATAATTTGGGTATTCTGGTGGATCAGTGTGGCCATGTCCGTCTACACTTCGTGTATTGTGTTTTTGCTCACCTACATTATCAAGAACGATCATAATAAACTCAAATTCGAGGATTTACACTTGACAATCTTGTTACCTATAGTTGCATTGACAGTTTCCGCTGTAGAAGGTAACTTGATTCTTTTAAGTCTACCATCACTCAACCTTCAATTAATTACCTTGGTGGTGTCAGTCGTCATGTTATCGATCGCCCTTTGTGTTTCCTTCATTATTATCACCATAAACTTCTGGAAATTGTTTGTCTATAAATTACCAGCCACCGGTCTCATCTTTACTGCATTTTTACCTATTGGTCTTTTAGGGCAAGCCAGTTTCGGGATGTCCCACTTGGGTAACAATTTCCACCACATTATCATGAACACAAATGTTGATAATTTGGTTGACTACCTTGCAGCATTCGATTACAACAAGCAAGACCTCACCCAACTCAAAAACATCTGCTCGCAAGTGTTCCTCATATTCTTCTTGCTCATTGCAGTATTCCTACTTTCATTTGGCTACTTCATGACTTTTGTCGCTGTTGCATCGGTACTCTCCAAAGCACCCCCTTTCGCCAAAAATCCCAATTCCCAGTTCGTATCCAGGTATGGTAATTTGACCTGGTTCCGTGGTTATTGGGCCATGACTTTCCCCTTGGGTACCATGAGTTTGGCCCAGTCGGAACTCTACAGACTCGTGGGAGCGGGTATCGGTTTCTTCCGTGTCATGTCCTCAATCTACGCCATTGCATTATTCCTCGTTACCATCTCATGTGTCGTGGGAGTCTTCCATACCACATTCATAGAAATCAAAGCAGCGTGGAATCCCAAACCAGAAAAACACGATATGGTTTGATTCTCACTGCTTATTTATTTAATTACTACCATTTATAGAAATTTAATACATTACATCATATCATCTGTCAAAGTAGCTACAATGGTGCAATCGAAGCAACCGATTTCGCAACCAAATCTCACGGGGTTTGAAAAAAACAATGGGGAATGAAAAATAAATAAAACAGAGATTATATGTCATCTTGACTTCATGGAGAAGTATCAAGATGAGATGACGATTGGAAAATGGAAGAACTTCCATAACTTGGTCGATGAGTTGCTTATCAAAGGGTTCTCGCCTTTTTATTTTATTTCCATTATGGGGATGGGCATGTCCCTGAATTTACTTTATGCATTTCCCTACGAGAAGACTTGGTTAGAGTACTGTGGATATGTTATGTTTGGTTTTGCATGTTTGGGATTTATTGTGGTGCTGGCCAGTTTTATTGTGGTAATAATCAAAAAGCCCCAGAATTTGATTCAATACCATACCAATCCTAAGATCGCACCTTTTATGGGATGTCTACCCATGGGATATATGACTTTAGTCAATTTTATCTGGCTGATAACATCGCCAGACACCTCCGTGACAATTTTTGTACTATGGGTCATAGCCATGACGCTTTCGCTATACTCCTCAGCAATAATTTTCTATTTTACATTCCTCGTGAAACAGAAACATAATAAACTACACTTCAATGAATTGAATTTGACAATCATGTTCCCAGCAGTGGCCGTGGTTGTCTGTGCGTCCGAGGGAAATTATCTAGTTCCATACCTTCCAGACAATCTAAAACTCTTTACCTTCATTGCCAGTTTCAGTTTACTATCTATTGGTTCATGTATGGCATTTACTATTATTATCATAAACTTCTGGAAATTGTTTGTTTATAAACTACCGTCTACACCATTGATATTTACATCTTTTTTGCCCGTAGGGTATTTGGGACAAGCCGGATGTTGTATCATGTTGATTGGTACTAATATGAAATATTTGTTGGTTAATGGATATTTCCCCACTATATCGCACAGCGATATAGTTGGTGAAACATGTTTGGTAATCTCTGGAGGCATATGTCTCTTCCTCACATCATTCGGTTACTTCATGACGTTTGTCGCCATTTCTAGTGTACTATCCAAAACTAAACCATTTAATAGAACCAATCCCCATCCAGAATTCACTAAAAACGGCTACCTTACCTGGTTCAGAGGATTTTGGGCCTTGACATTCCCCTTGGGAACAATGAGTCTAGCGCAGAATGAATTAGCATTGTCATTTAAACTACAATTCTTCAAAGTCATGGCTAGTATTTATGGTTCTGGTTGTATAATCTGCACCGTGGTCTGTATGATTGGAGTCATATATAGAACCTTAACGTTGGCGCATCAAACCATGGCTCATGGAATAGACAAACAAGTGTAATATAAAAAGTATACAAGGCTATATATGTATATAGGGAATATAAAAAAACGGGTATTCAAGATTTGAAAAAAAGCACAAGTAGACATCAGCTACTACTTTTGTGGATTTGCTTGATTTACATTGTAATTATCTTGCATTTGGTGTAGTATTTTCTATTTTATTAAATTTATTTTCTCGTAGTAAATGTCAATTTCCAACTCTCGCGTAGGTACGAGATTTTTCAGATTTGACGTTTTGCAACATCAACAGATCTTGATTAATGAAAGATTACATAGAGAAAGACAGGTTACCTCCTGGCTATAAACAAGGTAGGTATAAGGTATTCTACTCTACGAAAATACCTGCTTCTCGAATACAATTGACACAACTTAACAAAAATGATTACATTCTGTTATTAGTATTGGCTACTTTATCTATATGTATTAGGCTATACAAATTACCATATCCACCTTCAGTGGTGTTTGATGAAGTCCATTTTGGTGGTTTTGCAAGAGAATACTACTTTGGTAGGTTTTTCCTTGATGTGCATCCTCCATTGGTGAAATTAGTATATTATTGGATAGCTTGTTTTGGAGGCTATGATGGGCAGTTTGGCTTTGAGAAAATTGGATATAATTATCCTCAAGAGGTTCCATATATACTAATGAGGTTATTCCCGGCATTATGTGGGGTTTTCACTATACTAGTTTCATATTTGATTTTACGTAAAAGTTCTTGTCGCTTGACAACTTCGTTGTTTGGCGCTAGTCTTTTGCTTATTGAAAATTCGTTAATTACCCAATCTAGATTCATCTTGCTTGACTCTCCTATGATTCTAGGTATTTCAATATGTCTCTACGGTTTGAAAAGATCACAAGTCGAGATTCCATTCACCAGACCGTGGGTCAAATCTTTGGTGATTACAGGTTGGGGTGCGGGTTTAACAATCTCTTCAAAAGCTAGTGGTATTCTCCCTTACATCTGGTTACTTGTGCTTACTGGTCTTCAATTGTGGTATTATCTTGGAGATTTAGATATCACCGATTGCACCTGGTACAAACATGTTTTGGCTAGATTTGCAACAATTGTTTTGTTACCATTGACGACATATCTAGCCGTGTTTTATGTCCATTTTGCTAGTGTCCCCAACCAAGGGAATGGTTCTGGTGCCTTTTCCCCCGACTTTCAAAGTACTTTGCATGGTATCAACATACAAAATCAACCAGTCGAAGTCTTGTATGGTAGTACCATTACTATAAAACACAACCAAGTAGGTTCATATCTTCATTCACATAATCATACCTACCCCAAAGGGTCTCAGGAACAACAAGTGACTCTTTACGGTTACAACAACGACTACAACAATGAATGGATCATTGAAACCATTCATAAAAATCCGGAAGGTCAATTACAACAAAAAATTAAACCCATCAAGAATAAGGATAGGGTCAGGTTGTATCATAAGGGGACCGGTAAATATCTTCATGTCAATGATGTTCGTCCTCCTATTTCCGAACATGATTACTGTAAAGAAGTATCATGTAACGGGGATCGTGATTTGTTGGCTGATACCAATTATGAGTTTCAGATTGTTATTGTCGAGAAACGATCAAATGCCAAAAATAATCTAGCGGGTATCAAATTAAGAGCAACAGAATCGGTATTCCAAATCATACATCGTGGAACTAGATGTACCATGATTTCTCATCATCAACGATTACCAAAATGGGGGTTTGAGCAAAATGAGGTTTACTGTTTGAAAGAGCCAACTATCCCAAATACATTGTGGTATATTGAAACCAATTCGCATCCATTATTAGATAATGATCCCGAGTCTGAACGGGTGGATTTGAAAAAGATGACATTTTGGCACAAGTTGTGGGAATATCATTTAGCGATGTTTCAATTAAATCTGGGATTAACCAGTACGCATGCCTACGAGTCAAGACCTGAATCATGGCCATTTACAGTCAAGGGGATAAACTATTTCACTCAAGAATCGGATCATAGCCAAATATATTTATTAGGTAATGTTGCCATATATTATATTGGGTTTTTATTAGTGTTATGGATAATGGTGAAGCAAGCAGTGCACATTCTCCTACATTTGAATCCTTTTGCGGTACCATACAAGCCGCTTTCTACGACTTTATTTTATGAAACAAGCTTGGAATTGATATTAGGATGGATAATCAACTATTTGCCCAGTTTCCACATGGAGCGACAATTATTTTTGCATCATTACTTGCCATCGGTATATTTTATGACCATGTTAATACCAATCTATGTTGAGTATCAAATCAGTAAACGGAAATATATCGGGTATCCATTGATGATTATGATAATGGTTGGTGCTATTTATTGTTACTACCAGTTTATGCCATTAATTTATGGTACTGGCTGGACTAAAGAACAATGTTTGGAATCTAAATGGTTCGACAGTTGGACATTTAATTGTATGACATATGCATAGATGATAATATATATTAATATTACTCTGATCGATTTTTCTCTCGATAGCTTGATTACCACTCATGGTTGTATGCTGCTGTATTGCAGCTGTCGAGGCTCCTTCTATCGCCGCACCCCAACAGCACGAGTTGTAGGGATTCTCTTGTAAATTCTATGAATTTGATTCACTTTTCGGTTGCATGTTGGACTATTAGAGCTGTTATTGCAGCTCATTGTCAACAGCACGAGCTGTAGATTTTGATATCAAATTCATTGAATTTGATATCAACTCCAATCGCTTACTCGCTAGCGCTCGTAAGCTTATGCTCGAGCTAACCCCTTGTTTCAGCAATCCCATTTGCTACTTCCAATATCAAAGTCTCACATTGTTTCAACAACTTATCCTTTTCCTCAATCTTTTGAATCCTCTCCTTCTCCACCGTCTCCAATTCCTTAGTCAAACTTTCAATAATACTCAATTGTTCCTCTGGAGGAACTCCTATACCTGGTAAACTATCGATCAACATTGAAATCTGTCTTGATTTCAAAATAATATCTGTGGCCAATTCATCGATAGTATTATCAAACGTCTGTTCGGCTTCTGCACGTACCAGCGGATGGTTCGAGTTTGTCTGACTGGCATTAGTAGTATTATTGACATTCCCGCTATTAGCAACCTGTTGACCTGGCAAAGGAGCATTAATCGCAAGATTAATCACACTATTGGGGTCCTCATCCAACATGGCTGTCTCACAGTTCGTATTCACATAGTTTATGGTAGCATTAAACTGCTCCACCAACTGGTCCAAACACACCTGCAACTGTGTCAATCTATCAGCCATCTCTTTATCTCTATCAAACACACTCTACCAGTTGACTTTTTTCAAACCAATTTGTTAACTTTCAGTTCCGGTTATTTCCGACCCCTCGTAAATCGGATTTCCCAAATGTCGTGTGGGATCATGCAGATCATGATCTTACAACCAGCTTAGTTGTGGCTAGAGGAATAGCTGGTATTACAGTTATATGAGCTGTTCTTTGGTGTTATAGAAAGGTATAATAGTCACAATGAGTGAAGAAGGGCCCGTGTGGCAAAATGATGAGGAAGTAGATGCTTGTTTTCTTTGTGAATCGAATTATACGATATTTAATCGACGCCATCACTGTCGGAAGTGTGGAAGGGTAGTCTGTGCTGGGTGTTCGAGTCAACTGATACGTTACTTCCCCAATACCGTGATTGTGAATCAAAATGATATCAGGAGTACTGCTAGACCAAACGGATCATATCGGACATGTGATAGTTGTGTTGAGGAAATAAGAATGGTTAGAAGAGCTTTGTTTCAAAGTCAGACCAATTCTATTGCTTCTGAAAGTACTACCAGTGGTGAGAGTGGGATAACACGAAGCCATGTACATGTTGATAATGATAGTGTGACAAAATACGCTGTTCCAGCTACTTCTACATCTTCAATGTTAATTCCCAGATGCAATCCTACTGATACTGATCTGGATAGCAACTTGTGCCCCGTGTGTTCTATTAATCTATTGAATGCTTACATTTCGACCCATAAGAAGAATATCGACGACATTACCCATGACAGTTTTGAGAACTTCAAAGAACAACATATTGATGGTTGTTTAGTTGATTTTGACTTCAACCAAACTAATCAAAGATTGTCTCCTGATAATAAACGGTCTCCGAGGAATAAGATGTTGGTCTACAATATACCTCCCATTCCAAAACCAAGCTACGAATCTATCCCTATCGGTGATGTCGGTCCGACAAATGAGGGTAATAGCCGCGATAATGAAATCTCGGGCTCAGTCAACTCGTACTCCACCATCCACCAAAATGAAAAAGTCGATGGCGAATTTGATAATGAGTGTCTAATCTGCTTGGAAGACTTGGAACCGGGGGATAAAGTGGGTCGGTTGGAGTGTTTGTGTGTATTCCATTACAAGTGTATTAAGGACTGGTTTAATAAGAAGGGATATGGTGAATGTCCAATTCATTTTCTACACAAATGAGTTAAGGGAAGATTTGGAGTGAATGTTTAGTTCATTTTTTACGATTTTTAATAATTGTACAATTTTGGGAGTTATAGATTGAGGGATTCATTTGGTTATTGTTTATACATATGTTGATATGTTGGTATTTATTGTTTATGTAGTATTATGTTGATATTTATTATTGTTTATTTAGTTTTATATTGTGTTTTCCTTCGCTATTATACATGATAAATTATTATAAAACCCCAACACCTGAAAGCAGTCAAAATTTAACCTTAACGCTCTCCTCTGTCTCTATCGTCTCTACCCCTTCTATGTTCTTTACCTTTCTCGTGGAATTCTTTAGTTTGTTTAATTGCCTCTGCGGTAGCTTTATCAACATGAATATGCATGGCATCTAATTCTTGCTTGGAAGGAGATGGATCTTTTGGTAATTTCTTCCCCAAGACAGCTTCAATTCTTAAGTACATTTCTAAATCATATTGAGTTACCAATGAGATAGATCTACCCGATTTCCCGGCACGAGCAGTTCTTCCTACTCTATGGATATAGGCTTTTGAGTCGGTAGGAATGTCGTAATTGATAACAAGATCGACATCTGGGATATCCAAACCTCTAGCGGCAACATCTGTACATACCAATATATTCGAAGTACCAGCTTTAAATTTATTCAATGCACCTAATCTTTGAGATTGTGACAATTGGCCATGTAAGGGAACGGCGTGGAATCCAAGGATTCTTGCTAATAAAGCTGTTCTTTGGGCGTGGGCACAAGTACGAGTGAAAATAATAGTTAATTTCCCAATATATTCATTGAGTAAATGGATCAAGTAAGTATTTTTGAACCCATCACTGACCAACATCATTGATTGCATTAAATTGTCAGCAGTTTGGTATTTTGTCGAGACGGCGACTCTAACGGGACTTGATAAAGAAGCTCTTTGTAATTTTTCAATCTTGTTGGTCATTGTAGCTGAGAATAAGTAAGTAGTTCTTGCTTTAGGGATAATTTTCAAGATTTTATCTAAAGCAGGGCCGAAATCCATATCTAACAATCTATCGGCTTCATCCATTACCAAGTATTTCAAGTTTTTCAAAGAAAACCCTTTGGTATGTTCTAAATGGTCCATGATTCTACCAGGTGTAGCAACAATAATATGAGGTTTACGCATCAAGTCTCGAGCTTGGTCCATCATGTCCATACCACCAACAATACAGACCGATCTACAACCCATGGCAGAACCAAGAGCTTCGAAAGTATCTTTAATTTGATAAGCCAATTCTCTAGTAGGCGCTAACACTAAACCATAGTATGGAGCTTGTGCTTCCCATAAAGATTGCAAAATAGGGATGGCAAATGCAGCAGTTTTACCCGACCCAGTTTGAGCAAGACCAATAATATCTTTACCTTCTAAAGCATGTGGTATAGCTTCGGCTTGAATTGGAGTAGGTTTGGAATATTTCATAGCTTGAATCGATTCCAACAATTCAGGAATCAAGTTTAATTCACTAAACGACTCAAACTTCAAAGGAGCAGCTTCATCTACCTCTTTTACTATAGTTTCCACCTCTTCCTCTTCATCTTTAGCTGGTTGCGAAGCTTTCTGAGCTTCTAAAGCCTTTCTCTTAATTTTTTCAGCCAAACTTTGGACATCATCTTTAACCCTCTTACTCTTCACCTTCTTCTTACTAACTTTCATAGGTTTATCTAACATCTTGGTCTAGTTATCTTCAGTTGTTTATGATTAATAATATGATTTCTATATAAATTTTCATGCAGGTTGAGCGATGGGGGAGATGAGCGTCTAGATAATTTTCAAGTCTTAAGTATACAAAGGAAGTATAAACAAATATGGCTAAGAGAAGGGTTAAAAAGAGAACACACAAGAAGGTATCAGAGGAGGAGTTAGCTAAGATCCCTCGTTCCATGGTCTTGAGACTTGGAACAACTTTGAAGAATCATTCATTGAGTTCTTTGGTGAAAGATTTCAGAAATGTAATGCAACCACATACAGCTATAAGTTTAAGAGAGAGAAAGTCAAATAAATTGAAAGATTTTGTAGTTATGGCTGGTCCTCTTGGAGTTTCAGATTTATTTGTTTTCAATCAATCTGAAACCACCGGAAATATATCTTTAAGAATTGGTAAAATGCCTCGAGGTCCTATTTTGCAATTCAAAATCAATTCATATTCTTTAGCTAAGGATGTTAGGAGGATATTGAAACATCCTAAATCCATTGGTAAAGATTCTAGTGAATTCATGACGCCACCATTATTGGTATTGAATGGATTTTCCACTAAAGTTAATGAGATGGATAATCATGAAAAATTATTGATTACTGTGTTTCAAAACATGTTCCCTCCAATTCAACCACAATCGACTAAAGTTTCTAGTATTAAAAGAGTATTAATGATTAATAAAGATAAAGAAACCGGTGAAATCGATTTACGTCATTTTGCTATAAATACCAAATTGGTTGAAGAAAATAGAAATATCAAAAAATTGATCAACAGTCATCATAACTTGAAGAAGAATTTACCTAATTTATCCTCAAATAAAGACGTTTCCGATTTGGTTTTGGATCCATACTCCGTAGGGGGGATAACCTCAGATTCTGAAGTTGAAGATGATGAGATTGTCGAAGTTAATCAAGAAAATGTTAAACAATTGCTCACCAAATCAAATGAGGATACTCCTAGTACCAGAAAAAGAGCTATCAAGTTGACAGAATTGGGTCCTCGTATAAATATGACATTAATGAAGATTGAAGAATCTTTAACCGGTACTTCCAAGACTTTGTACCATCGTTCGATCACTAAATCAGACTTAGAATTGAAAGCTTTGGCTAAAAAACATGAAAAGAGACAACAACTCAGAGCCGAAAGAAAAGCTCAACAAAAAGCTAATGTTCAAGCTAAATTGGATAAAAAACAAGCTAAAAAGGATAGAAAATTGGCCAGAAAGAATGAAGAAGGTAAAGAAGATGTCGATGGTGATGCCTCCATGGATGATAGTGACAGTGACAGTGACAGTGATGCCCCTATCATCGCCCCAGAAGATTATGAAAATGATAGTGACAGTGACAGTGACAGTGATGCCCCTATCATCGCCCCAGAAGATTATGAAAATGATAGTGACTTATATAGTGATATAGAGTAAATTACTTAATTGACATACATAGCATTTTTATAATGACTTGTAGATAGAGTGCAAGTTGATAGGGTTCATTGCACCTAAATGCAGAATTGGTTTCCATGTTTTAAGACATTTCAACTTAATTTTTGGAACCACGATTGAAAATGCTATTAAATACTATTCACGGTATGGAAGATAAAAAGAATAAAACCAGACGTTTCTTCTGTAGATAACTTGTAATGTAATTTGTTTTGTAGTTGAATACTTGATAATTGTTGTGGATCATCATAAAAATCTGCATTTGTAAACTCTGCATTTGCAAACTCTCAATTTTGTATCTTTCAACTAAGCTAATGATAACAATTTTTATTAGTTGTCCAATAGAAG
>JAXQKE010000224.1:33140-50801 GCA_037042355.1 Candida sp. Y128-05E | reverse complement strand
GCTGGTTGGTCAATTACCAAAGATGGTCAATTAGCGCTTGGTGGTTCTACCAAATTTTACCAATGTGCTTCTGGTGAATTCTATAATTTATATGATAGAGCCATTGGTGGTCAATGTTTCCCGGTAGTGTTGGACATTGTCGAGCTTAAAGATTGCTAGTTTATAGTATTTATCTTTTATATATTAATGTGATTTCTGATTAAAACCGTGTAATTCCGTTTCGCACTCTAAATAAAATAGCTAACTTTACAATATACTGCTAAAGTTGCGGCTACACGATACACCACCGTACAAACCAATAATGCAACAAGCCTAACTCCAATGTTTGTTGTTAAATCGTACGCTTCAAGTACATGCTGTCCAGTTGCTAATGTACAATCAATTACCCCACAACCAAACTGTTGATTTCAATTTTTCGCATGAAGAGATTTAATTTAATGAACTAAGAGAACTATTAAAACCTACTATACTACTCGCTAAAGTTAAACTCTACAGGTGAAGCGTTAAATATGTGTTCTAACTTTCTACCACATTTCTTCTGATCTCTTTCGAGTCGCACTGAATTTGAGGTAAAACAAATTACCAGAGTTACAGCTACACATATCTGTGGCACAGCTCTGTTCCGTATATGAAAACTACTTCTTCACAGCGTACAAATATTACCGGCGAAGTAATTTGAAACACGTTGTTAAGGTAATTGAATAATCGCCTGGAATTCCACATCATAAGAATATGCGAGTTATCCCACTTACACAGTTAGTGCAGATTCCACTTCAATCGAAACTGATCCAAGTCACTGACACGTTCAACCTCACGATAAAGAATGAGAGTTGTCACGTACTATTCGGTGACCGAATTGGCATGGAAATTTTTCTTTCAAAAATCAAAGATGATAATTGTTTAGTTATAGAATGTTTGCAAAGCCTCGATAGTTTAATTAATCAATTGAATCATTTACAATCTTGTCAAGTATTAAACACGTTAATCATCCCAAATCTATCGTGGATTGTCTGGGAATTAAAAATTATTGATAAAAATAATTGGCAGGACTATTATTTGTCAAGATTTCTACCATATAGTGATAGACTAAACCACTTACTGCAAACACTTGAGGCTATAAAAGCTGTCTATAAGTGTAATGTAATTGTATTATCATATGATGTTCAATTCGATAAAGGGTATAATTTTCAGAAAATCGATCAAATTGATCAAACCAATAACTTGACTACTTATACCAATCTTCCATCCAATTACTTGATGAAACTAGACTATTTAATGCACCTAGATGAGAATTCCAATCTTCGACAATTCGAATACGATCAAATGAAATGGATCGTTAAATAGAAAGAAAGACCCAATATACCCACATTTTACTGTCATTACTGTTATAGAGGTACCTACACTATGCTGAGAAAAGTACAGCCAATTTTGACAACCATTGATGCAGATGGATCGAAATCTATACTCATACTGCAAAGTGCGTTGTTAAACAGGTAAAGTAGAGATTAAAGAGAATTGTCAATAAAAATGATTGATAGGATTGAATTGACAATTGTAAGACTGATAGGATAGCGAGAAGAAATTCATCATACATGGAAGTGGTTCGAACACTGATGATTGATTCTCCAGTGTCAAATTTGATTCTTGTTTCAATATTCAGTAAAATAAACCCACGAAATATCTCGAACCAAATGAAAAGTTACCATTGATTAACAATCTAAAGATGATTACGTAGATCTTCAGTAATCGCTTCGCGATGATGAATGCTAAATCTCCTATTCAATTATCGCGAAGCGATTATTTCTACAATTCATACTATTTTAATATGTATTTATTAAATAACTTGGTTCTAAATGCATCATAACCTACATAACGGTCAAGTCACCGAATTTTTCTTTATAACCTGGTACTTCGTATTTACCGTGTTTGACCATGTAAGTGACTTTATCGTCCAAGTCTGGTCTGGCGGCGGCAACATCGTCGACAGTCAATTGGTCGAAAGGTCTGGCGTTTTCGATATCTTTTAAGGTAGTTTCCAATTGTTTGATTTCATCCAATACTGATTTTTCAGTCAATTTAGCGTTTTCAATGGCTTTGGCTTCGAAGAGTTCAATATTCTTCAAGTTCTTGGAGACATCGTAAGTGATTGGTTTGAAAGCCTTGACTGATTTTTCAATTTCGTCTACTACTTTGCTGTTTTTCAAGACTGATCTGTAATGGCTGAAGTCGACTTCAGTAGCTTGTTGACCTAAAACGTATTGTTGTTTCTTGGCTTCGTCGTATCTCTTTTTGAAGGCAGTTAAAGAGGAAGCAGTGGTACCGGTCAAACCCAAAGAAGAGATGATCTTGGCCCAGTCTAACTTGGTAGCAGTGGTCTTAGCAACAGAGGACATAATCTATAGGTAAGTTAAAGCTTCAGTAGTTAAAACCTTGAACAAAACCTGTTCGCAGTTTTCAGAGGGTTAGACCAATCAAAATCAAAAATTTCATTTTCACCAAAATACACGACTTTGGTTTTAGTCACATGACTAAAATAGTTGATTTTACAACCATGATTTCTACCACCACCAGACATACCACATTTTAGAATCTTATGCTACGATGGCACCAATGAAAGGATTAACACAATTTATAGTGGATTTAAGGAGTACTAAAGATTCACATGAAGAAAGTAAAAGAATTAATCTTGAAATCAATAATATTCAATTGAAATTTAATTCTAATTTGAATTCTTACCAAAAGAAGAAATATGTTTGCAAGTTAATGTATATTTATTTAATGGGTTATACAGAAATGGTTGATTTCGGTATTAAAGAAGCTCGTGAATTGATTAGTAGTAATTCATACCAAGAGAAACAATTGGGTTATTTGGCTATAAACTTATTACATGATTATAAACCACCAGATCTGATCATGGATCATTTGGATCATGTATTGGATTTAGTATACTCTACATTGATACGAGACTTACAATCAGAACATGAAGATATCAATTGTGTTGCCTTAAATTTCATTTGTTCTCACTTCAATATAAATGATGATACTCCCAATAATTTACAACCACATGGTAATTGGCTGGAATTGATCGATATGGTTTATTCATGTTGTACTTCTCCATTAACTTCTAATTTAATCAAGAAAAAGGCTAGTATAACCCTTTACATTTTACTCAAATTATACCCCCAAGTGGTTATTATAAATACCACCTGGATCCCGCGTTTATTATCTTTACTAGATAATGAAGATCTAGGTGTGGTTGTCTCATCCATACCATTAATTGAATTACTCATCAAATTACAACCAAAATTTATCAAATCTATACTATCGTCGATTTCCAATAAACTATACCAGCTAATTATCGAGAGGAACTGTCCTCAAACATACTTCTATTACGATTGTCCGGCTCCTTGGCTAGTTATCAAACTATTACGTTTGATTGAGACGTTTTATATGACCCCGTCCCATCAAACTAACGAACCCATTTTATCAATCACCGATTTGAATGATTCGATACTAGGTCAGTTGCGTCATATCGTTAGCAAATCTATTCAGACTGCTTCACAACCATTGCAGGGTTTACCCAATCGTAATTGCCAACTGGCAATTTTATTTCAAGCTGTTTCCCTAGCGGTGTTCTTGAACGCATCCCCCGATGCTATTGATGGTGCTATAAACGCTCTACTTTCTTTACTAAACTCAAATGATACAAATACCAAGTACTTGGCCTTGGATGCGCTTATCAAATTGACTTCACGATCGAATCAATTGGAAAGTAAATTTGATGGTAATCTCCCGCAAATTTATCAATTGTTACATGATAAAGATGTCTCGGTGAGGAAAAAATCATTAGATCTCATTGTCACGGTTTGTAACCCAAAATCTTATAATAATATCATTGATCAATTATTGGACTATTTCCCAGTATCAGATTTCCAAATAAAACCTGACTTGGCAATTAAAATCGCAATCTTGACCGAAAACTTTGCAGTTGATTCTACTTGGTATGTGACTACAATGTTAAAACTTTTGTCAATTGGAGGTGGCTATAATTCTAATGGTATCAGTTATATTTCTAATGAAGTATGGGAAAGAATTGTGCAAATTATTATAAATAACGTTGATCTACAATTGAAAAGTTGTAAACTAATTATTAATTTGTTGAAAACAGCGTCATCGAACAATAAAACCAACCCTGCTGTGGTTCCAGAAAGCTTGGTCAAAGTTGCGGCAATTATATTGGGAGAATTTGGTGATCAAGCTGATCAATTACCCGATCATAACATTGGCTCACAATTTCAATTGTTATACGAAGCTTATTTCAAAGTTTCATTGATTACTAGAGCCATGCTATTGTCAACATTTTTGAAATTCTTGGTCAAATTTCCCGATAACGACTTCCAATTTGATATTGTTGATTTATTTGAAGCAGAGTCACAATCTCTAGATTTGGAAATTCAAACCCGAGCTTATGAATATTTGCAATTAGCGACAATGAAATCAAATTTCGCTCTAGCCAATGAAATTATAAAACCTTTACCATATTATTCTCAAAAGGAAAGTGTATTGATGACAAGGATTGGGATGAATAACACTCACATCAAACGAAATCGATCAATGGTTTTAGCAAATGTTATAAAGCAAGATAATGAAAATCCATTTGAAGAAACAAACAAAATTAACTTATCCTCAAATTGGTACCCTGGATATCTTCGAATGCTACATTACGATGCTGGTATCTTTTACGAGAACCAATTGATAAAAATTACATATAGATTTGTCAAGGATGGTTACAAATTGAATCTAAAATTAACAATTATCAACAATTCATTGAAATCACTAGGTACAAACATCACTGGTTTTAAAGTTTTGAGTATGGAAACAGGAACTGATAGAGAAAATCCAACCTACATTATAAACATTAGCGAGTCACCCGAACCATCTTTTACCAATAAAACCACACTTGAATTTGAAATTAAAATCCGAAATATTGTTGAAATCGAAGAAAATCCAATTGTAACATTCACATTCACATGTGGTGGCTCATTCAATCAATTGAATTTGAAGCTTCCTATTGCATTGTTGAAATCGATCAGTTCTACCAGCACACCTACTGTTGATGAATTCCGGAAAAGATGGTTACAAATTGGTGAACAATTGGAGATTGAAAATGGAGAGCACGCAAACCAAGTTACTGCTAGCCATAGAGCTAATTCATCAAACATAGTAAGACTTTTAAATCGATGTGGATTTGTCGTGGTCCATTCCACACAAGATGATGACGAGGCTCTTTTAGTGCTTGGAGCCGGGATTTTGCATACGCAGAACTCGAACTATGGGATTTTGGTTTCAATGAAATCAGTTGATGGGAAATTATTCGATGTCAATGTTAGATGTACAGGTGGTGGCGTAGCTGAGATTGTTTCATTGGAATTAAAAGAGGTCTTGGAAGGAAGCTTCTGATGTTTTATGGAGAAACAGATGACACGCATAAAGTATTGCTTTCATCTTCGAGTTAATTTTTGTAGTTGTCAGAGCAAGTTTTCAAAAGAAGCGTAAATAATTCAAACCGTGAAGGTCGATACGAACGATTTTCAAATATTCTACGTGACCAAATATTATTTGAACTGAGAATCAAGTCAATTTCAGATATTGTTGCTTAACTCCATAAACCACAAAAGCAATAATAATTCTCAAGCGAAACCGAGGTATACTAGCAAACACAATAAATGTACGAACAACTTCAAGCACTGGTTTGGGACCCAATCTAGTCGAAAGCCAACAGACGCGACATGAACTCCTCTAAGGCTAGAAACAGCAACAAGCGAGAACAATATTCGAGCATTTAGGCTATATTTTCATGCTGCGACCAGTTCATTAGATGTCCAAACAATATTAAACCAATATTTGGTATTCAAGGGTGAGGTTTAGTACTTTATTTGGTGGTAGGATCGAAAGTGAAACTATATCCTCGATGTAAAGAATATACTTGATTGCTGATTGCTCATATACCAATTTACCAATTTGCATAGTTTATATATTCCATATATTTTAACAGAATCTGTTTATGAATCGCAAAATAGAAAAGCGGACGACATAAAAATAACCACATCATGTACTGATTTACACCGTAAATTTCAAATATCTTGGGAATGAGTTAAATTGGTTGTTTGTTTATTCTTCCATATACCAGATATTCGACCTTATCCCCAGATCATTAAATTCACATTCCCCTCGTACAACAAGGTTTTAACGCAATCGTAAATTAACAATTCCTGGTTTCCGGTATGGGGTAGAAAATAAAGTTAGTAGGAGTCACAAAAATATGAAAACAAGTGATGGTTCATTTGGACAAGGACATGATTGACTAACTTTCTGACACGTTGTAACTATAAGATTGTTTATTTTCAACATTGTGGTCACCACGATTCCCCATGCTGATTCAACTGATTGTTTCTATGGGCTCTGGCTTAATCTGGAAATCCGCACCAATGCGAAAGAATATGCAACAATAAATTACACTTGCAGCAGATTTCATATTGAATTTAGGGGCTGCGGAAAGAAATTACATATAAGGATGGTTTCCAACCATGGTTGCTGACTTTATTCAACTTAACTATGCTTGACGTTTTCAACGATAACCATGATATCATGTTACAATCATTCCAAAATTTGGATACCCCATTATTACAAGATCCTAATGTTGTTCTTAACTCAATGCCGATAGAAAAAACCAAGAAACAAATTGTAAAGAAATTGATTATGAATATTGGCCAGGCTACTTGTAGAAACAGTGCTGCTAGACCTAGTGCTATGCTTTTGGTCATTGCTAAAATGTCTGGCGCTGATGTCAGTCTAACTGATTTTTGATGGCTTCTAGCGGACGACAGGTTTCGCTTTCTTATGTTTGATTATATTTAGTGCTTCAATTCTTCACTCTTGATGAGTCCTTTTAGTGTATGGTTTAAATGACAATAAACAATAAAAGTAATATTTGACAATTCTTGTAGAAATGTGAAATCAGGTAATTAAAAATTTTCTCATTCTTTCGACGATAAAAATGCCTACTTGTACTTTGTACCTTCCTAATGTATAATTGTCTTGAATAACTCTAGTGAAGTATAATTTTATCTCGTAAACTCGGTTTCAGCTACAATTTACTACAATAAATTAGAAGAAGATTGTCTTTACACAGTAGCCTGTATTTTTGAAATTCGCAATTATTGAGAGAACCATCAGATTTAGCCTAACCACTTAATTAATGTTATTTAAAATTAGTTATTCTATGTATTGAAGTTGGTTTCCACTTTAGGTTATATACTATTTTTAATTGATTCATTTTGTTGGTGTTCTGGATAATATTTGACATCGATTCATTAAAATTTGTTTTGGCTGCGAAATTCTTGTGTGAACTGGAATACCACTTTGGTAACACTGTTTCAACTAAAATTCACACAACTTTAACAAGTATCCTAATCTCATAGTGAGGGCTATATACAAGTTTGATTTGATAGTTCAGAATATAGAACAGGATTGGGACAAGGTTGATGTATCCACCTTGGAAAATGATATAATTGAATCCCATTCAACACTATTGAGGTTAATGAACAAGGCAAAACATACTGAACTAATAAAATTATACTAGAAGAATACTGCTGATCTTGTTAATTGATTCCGATATATTCTTACTATAAGGTAATTGTTATTTGTAAAACGTTAAAAACTCTAAAACCAAATAGAGACTATGCAGAAACATGAATCTATTACCAATTGGTATAATGGTGGTGGTGGTGATGGTGGTGGTATCAAGTCTACTTTGGGGTTAATCCGATGTCAACTTTTCGGATTTCTAATCCTATTTACAAATTGTCATCATGGTGGTGGAATTAAGTCCTCATTGGGATTAAATCCGATGCCGGTTCTGCGGAGTTACCTGTTTTATCCGGTGATTTGATTGATATGAAATTACCGATTTATAATCGTCCATTATGGGTAGAAGATCCATCTCTGTTCCAGCAGATTGAATAAGTATATATATTACTTGGAATTGCAGAAGATAACCCAGTAATTAATATAAAAATACATATGAAACAAGTAGCAATCATTGGTGGCTCATTCGCTGCTATTATCGCATTCAATACATTGATTGCATCATCAGAACCAATTGATATCACCATCATTTCACCGTCCGAATATTCCTGGAACAACGTTGCCGCTCCAAGATTATTGGTGGAACCGGAAAGAAAACACGAAACAATTGCTAATTTGAAAGAACATGTCGACAAGAGTTTGGAAAAATCAGTGCACACGGGGAAGTTCATTAAATCAACGGTCAATCACGTCGATTTGGATGAGAAGGTTATTTCGTTTCACGATAACAAGAGCAGGATTAATTATGATTATTTGATTATTGCCTCGGGTGCTAGATACGAATCCGATGCATTCAAATTATCTGATTCTTCAGACTACCAAAAGTCATTTGACACAATTGATCAGTTAGCCAACAAGATCAAATTGGCTCAGTCGGTTGCTATTATTGGTGGAGGTCCCACTGGAGTCGAAGTTGCTGGAGAAATTGGGTTTTTAGGTGGTAAGAAAATCGATTTATACACTGGTAGCTCGGCTCCTTTAGCCAGCTTGCGGGATTCGACCAGAAAATCAGCCATTACTCGCTTGGAAAAGTTGAATGTAGGGGTAATTAATAATATTAAGGTGGATAAATATACCGATACAAGTGTCACTTATGGTGATACCACCACCGACTATGATTTGGTAATTCCTACCTTCAAAAGTTACCCTAATTCGCAATTCTTGGATGCCAAACATTTATCCCTGGGGTTTGTTAAAGTAAATGATTCATTTTTAGTGGATGGGTATCCTAATGTTATTGCTTTCGGTGATGTTGCCAGCAACACCGTTAAAGCAGTGGCTGATATCAAATATTTTCAAGCGAAAGTGGTTATTGCCAGTATTAACCATTGGTTCACTAACCTGGCGGTGACTAAGTACGTATCGAAGCAAATGTTAGTGGTTCCAATTTCTAAAAATGGTGGAGTTGGTGAAATATATGGATGGTCATTCCCCAGTTTCTTGATTAAAATGGTCAAAGGTAATGATTATACTATCCCGAAGAGTAAGGATATGTTTACCTCATAAACAATTGATATGATTGTTCGAGTCTAATTGAAAGTCATGATTTCTTGTGGGATTCTGACGATTTGATGAAGTGTTGATGGTCAAATGATGAGCTTGGCGATTATTACAAATTCTATGAGTAGGTTTAACTGGATATTAAGCGGAGATTTAAAAGGAAGCGTCCAATAGATGAATCGGGTTTATCCATTTAGCTCTAAATTTATTTAAAGAAAATATACAAATTTTCTCAAACTTGGGAGTGATCGTAAACCAATCTAATCCATGGGTGTAAATTATAGTTAAACAGACATAAGTAGACTAGTATGTTATATCTATTGGTTAATAGGTTAAAATTAAACAGAATATATAGTCCACCTTAAGACCAGCCGTACATATACGGCTGTGACATAAACATGATTAGATTAGACTAAATCGTATCGACATCTACAATAAAAAAGCATAATCTTTTGATATATATTTTAACATTTTATATTATAATAATATTGAATAAATGAACTATAAACGTTGTACTGCAAGTACCAATGAACTAAATTATAAATTTCTTTTGTTGTGTTAACAACTTTTTTTTTCTTAATTTTCTTTTTAAAATTCAATATTGTGTTGAGTCAACAAACTTCTCATTCTGGCCAATTCTTGATTCAAGGAATCTTTTTCCTTCATCAAGTCATCCACTCTGTCTTCCAATTGGGACATTTTCTCCAATTTTCTAGCTCTTGATCTTCTGGCAGCTTCAGTGTTCCTGGCACGTTTAAATGCAACAGGGTCCGAAACGTCGGAAGGTTCAGATTTTATCTGGGTGGTGGAATCGCGTTTTCTCTTCTTGGTGGGGCCTTCATAAGATTTGTTGGTGGAAATCAATGGGGTTGGTAAGGTTGATGAAGGATTAGGAGTAAATAATTGAGCTGGCTGGGGTTTGGAAACACCAGCATCAACCTGATCATTTAATAATAATTCGTCATCAAACAAACCGGTGGATGGTTGGGGCAATATATCTTGATTAATGAAAATATCGTCATCAAACAAGTCTGATGTAGCGACTTGAGTATTTTCATCTTTTTCAAATAAATTGATCCAATCACCCTCTCCATTGACTTGTTTCCCATCGATAATCATATCCAATTCGTTAAACATTGGAGTCGAGTCTTCGTGGGAACTGGTTAAAATATTGGATAATAGACCATTATCGATATTTAAACCTTCGTACATTGGTGGAGCAAGGTCAAGTTCATCATCCTTAGCGGAAGGTGATAAATGCAACATTTCAAGCGACATTTTAGTAGTAATAATTTTAATCTCTGTTTCTTAATTCCAAGTGTATTTTTTTTTTCAATAAAATACCCTCGTATACTTTTTTAATAATAATTTAATTTCTAATAATAATAATAATAATTTCTTTCTTAGCTTCTTTCTTTGGATATATCCATTTTTAACTTATAACTTATTTTCACGACATAATCATAATAACTTTTTCTGATTTTTTTTAATAATACTTAATTTATTTAAGTTCCTTTCATTTTAATTTTTAATTTAATTTAACAACACATTTTATATAATAATAATAATAGTAATAATAATAAGTAATAAAGTAATAAGTTGTTAATAAAGAAGAAAAATTAAAAGGGAAGGGGGGAAATTGGGATTATTTATATTTTGTGAAAAAATTTTCATTCTGGTCGTGCAAAAGGTTAAAAATTTGATTTACGAACTCACGTGGAAATAATAGTAACAACTTAAAAAATATCTAATCAACCAATAGCACAAGATAATATACTGATAGAAGGGTAGAGGTATGAATACAACAGAGGATAGTATTTATAAGTGCATATATATAAATAAATATATTGAATTGAACATATAGCTTTGTTTCCACTAAAATTAGAATTACTGTTCTATTGTTTTTTTTTTGGCTAGTTTCAACTCCTTTGGTGTGAGTCATTTTGTGGAGAACTCCTAGGACAATTGTTTAAACTATATTGGGCATTTGTCAACATGAATTGAATATGGACTTGTCAATGGATAATTGCTACTGCTACTATTACTATTACTAGTTAGTGCTAGTTTTAATATATATATATATATCATTACTGTAGTAACAAAACATGCTTTAGCGCTTGCAGTACATTTTATTTTCTCAGTTCGGAATTTTTGCACTGTCGTTCCGATAAATACTATCGCTTTCATTTAAACCAATGAAATAAATAGTACCCGAAAAATTACTAGGTTCGGTTGGGGGCGGCTGTTTGCATATGTGTCTGATAGAGTGTTTAAAACCTGATGTTATTTTAATTTAATCCTCTGCCACTTCAATTGTCTTAATGCACCTCGACCGTTACCGGACGATCAGTTTGATTTTTTCTTCATTTATTATTTATATATTATTTATTATATAATGTTATTTATCTTGTTTAATCTTTGATTGGTTGCAATTAATTTGTTTTATTGCTCTTGGTGTCTTTTGTATTTAGTTTGTTTATTTTATTTATTTAGGTTTTTTATTTTCCGCTCTCGATATGGGTGCTTGCGCTGGCGCTTATTAATCGATAATCCACTTGTATCGATTTCTAGCCCCCTAAGAATCGTGATTCATGGTACCAGACCACTCACTATTGCCAACGATTGAATTGAATTTACTCTTGTTTAATTCTATTTTAGTAGATACTTTTTTGGGATTATACTCTATCTTTTTGTTAAAGGGGTTTAGGTTTGACTGTTATTCATAAGTAGTTTGATTACTATTTACATTTGTATTCATTTAACCCGATAGAGAGGATCTCATTAGTGGAACTTCTGACACTTGGGTCATGTTTTGTTTTGTCTAGATCGATAATATTTTTCTTAGGTGGCTTTGAGCCAAAAATTGGAGATTGGTTGGATTGGGGGGTATTTCTTAAGGTAATAAACATGAAATCGGAAAATGCTGACATATCGGTTTGTGCTACCATTTGATCTACGTCATCCAAGTGAATCTCTTTGATATCTTCACAACCAGAACTGCCACTTTTCTTCAAAGATACTTGACTGTCGCTTTCTCAATCTTGTACATTTTCAAGTCGTACCACCATGATTTATATCCTTATTAGGGTTTATATATTAATTTACTTACATACTTCTACCTCTAATTTATTTTGATTTAAACCATTTAGGTACCCCTCGTTTACTTTCTGTTTTTGCACTGCTATTTTGATTATTTGTTCCATTTACGGGACTATTATGATGGGTTTTAGTGGTATCACTTTCTAATTCCCCCCTGTGCTGTTCCAAGACCAACTCTGGTAATTCCGACGATAATTTGACATCACCAATGGCATCTTCTTTCAAAAAGGGGCCTTGGGATGGGGCTGTCGTTTCCCAGATAAGGACAATTGATTCCTGGTTGAAATCGGGCAAGTCAATCAATTTTTGGTTATTGGCATCAAAGCCCATTTGAATCCTATTAAATGGAGGATAGCCCAATTTTAGATTATAGTTATTGAGGAATTCGGGCAAGATCAACTCATCGATTTTCTTGAACAACTGGCCTAGTTTGACATTTGGCAAATCATGAATAAAGTTAATCTGCAAGATTTCTCGATTGGGGAATTTTATACGTATCAAGAGTTTACTGGGAGTAGTCTTGACTTTCCTATGTGGTTTTGATGAGTTTTGAATGATTTTCTGGTATGTTTTGAGTTGGTTTACCGACATGTTGTAGTCATCGTCGGGATTTTCATAAGCAGCAGAAGCTGCGGATGCATCTGGTTTATATAACCTTGGAGTCTCCACCACATCCTGCGCTTGAAACTTATAATGATCTACCGGGGTGGGGGCAGGTTCCGGGGGTTCATCATTCAACTCCAACTCTTGCTGTTGTGTCAAGTGGTCTGCTAATTCTTGATCTCTATTATGCAATGGGACTGGATTGATAACAACCGCAGGTTCCTTATCAGTCGCTTCCAAGCGACGTTGCTCACTTTCCTTCTCAGCCGCTTGTTCCAAGCGACGTGCATCTTCACGTTCATTCTTCAATCTGATATTCCTTTCATGTTGATTCTTCAATTGTAATTGATTAATTTTATCTTGTTCATGCTGGTGATTATCATTATTAGAATACTTAACCCTCATGACCAAATTATTGGTATCACCAACAATAGCACCTAGCTTAACCTGTAAATCCGAGTATACTTGATTAAAAATAATCAATTGTAGATTTGTTTTCTCAATACTAACTTGATGTTTCAACTCAAACTTCTTCAACACCTCTAATAAAGAAAGTTTACTCTCCACTTTCTCAATAAGCGTGTTTCCATCAAGCAACAATTTAATAGTAACTTGTGAATCCACTTTACTAGTCTCTTTAACCTCCAATTTCAATTTAGAATTATTAGTTAAAGTAGACAACCTTAAAGGTAAAGACATATCTATAGGTTTATTATTATGAGACAACTGTCCTGATCCAGTCAATGCAAACTTCTCCACTGCTAGTTGAGTCAATTGACTACCAGTTAATGTTTTAGATACTGTAAGTTTCTTGGTATTGAAACCATGAGATATGTTTAGTACAATAGACATGATTATGTGTATCTATACCAATTGTTGTTTCTAATGAATTGCCTTCTTATTAATTTTTGTATAGGTGTAAATTTCGCACTGTAATTTCCAATGGCAAAGGGCTATAAATCTTTTACTACAAACAACTAACAACTAACAACTAACAACTAACATTCAATGTGTTGCACTGGGTTTCTATCAGACATCTGTCTAGTTGTTTTATCAGTACTATTCCCTCCTTTACCTGTTTGGATTAGAAGAGGTATTTGTTCTTGTGACTCTTTAATTAATATCTGTTTGTTTTTATTAGGGTATTTCCCTGGTTTGATCCATTCTTGGTATATCATTGCCAAGTATCCTCCATATTCAGATATTTATTATGTCTATAGATCTGATTTAGAACATCAAACTCCAAGACATGTGGTTGTACATCTGATAAATGAACAACCACGAGGTCACTCTACTCCTAATGGATTGATGCAACTGCCTAATCAGAATTATGGTGCTATAGATAATAACAATTTGATCCAGAATGGATCAAATAGTTATCATAATAATGGAACAAATAGTCACAATCAAAATATATCGAATCCTCCTCCGTATACCGAATTTGGACAGAAGTGATTATATTTAATGGTTTATAAATAATTTTGGTGTTTTGTTTTTTATACTAGATGTATACTTGGTTAACTTTATGTAGTAATGGATGTGATTTTAAGTGATTGGTTTGATTGTTATAAGTAATTGATTACAAAATACTCTATAAATTTCCTATATAATATCTGGATCAACTTTTCTATTTGATCCATTTAATAATCCATATCCTTAAAGTTAATATATTCTCTGGTTCTATATTAGATACTTCTTATATTATTGAATCTTAGATGTAGAGTTAATCATGGATTAATGACAATAAAATTAAAATGTGTTCCAATAAATGATTAGTAGAGATGAATTATGTTTAGTGGTAAAGCAGTGTACTGTAGATGTTAATCTAAAAGTAAGTCATATATATATTTACTATATATGTTACTATATCATATCTTACTTTATTACTGATTATGTAATCCATAGTTTTTATTTAATTAAGTAGTATGACATAATCATTAATCTCGGGCGTAGTAGTAATTGGGCTGATTGCAAAATCTGGAACCATAATTAAACACATTAACATTCTTTTTGGTTAATAATGACATCAGTGGCAAAAGAGGAGATACCAGATATACCTACCAACCAAAAAGATGCCAAATCCATACCATGGACTCAATCTATCTACGATTGGTGGAATAGTTCCTCTAATTTGAAACATGCTTATAAAGGAGATAAGGATTTATCTAATGATAAACTTGGTAATAGAAAGGTGGAATATGATTTATATCGTCAGGTATTATCTTCCGATATTCTGTTGAAACATCCGGTTACTAATGAATTCGATTTTGATGATTGTGCGTATCTAGGGGAATTTATAGATACCAAGATTGATGTGGAATTTACGATTCATGAATTTTGTTTAAGGGGAAATGATACAAACAACTCGGCCCAGCATTTAATTATTATTCACGGCTATATGGCGGCTCTGGGATACTTTATCACCAACCTTGACTCCTTAATCAAAAGTTCTTCCAATTTGATAATCCATGTCATTGATCTTCCTGGGTTTGGTAACAGTTCAAGACCGCAATTCCCCCAGGAATTATTGGTAAATCATCTGGATCACTTGAAACAAATCGACCAGATTCTTGCCATAGAAAATTGGTTTATTGATAGTATCGAGAAATGGCGTAAATTAAACCAGATCGACCATTTCATGCTAATAGGCCATTCTATGGGTGCTTACCTATCTTGCTGTTACTTACTAAAGTATAATACCCCTGAAAATGGTTTACCAGTAAATCAGGTTATGCTTGTTAGTCCCATGGGGACGGAATCTAGCAATATAAGTTTAATTAACCACGAAGACCTCCAATTTAACCATCATGCCCCTAACAAACCATTGCAGGAGTTACCTGTGCTCAATGACAAGATGCATGATAATTTACAAAGAATTTGGCAGAAAGTTGGTAAACCAAAGTTCCCAACAAATTCAATATTAAAGTACCTTTGGGATCACAATTTATCCCCGTTTCAAGTATTACAATACTTGGGGCCTTTTTATTCCAAATTCCTTTCACTCGGGTCTTTTAAACGATTTAGAAATTTACCAGATAAATCATTAATCTTGAAACTTCACCATTACACATATTCAATTTTCAACCAGTACCCTTACTCGGGTGAGATTGCCATCACAAAACTAGTCAACCACGAAATACTTGCTAAATTACCACTTTGTGATCGTGGCTTGGTTGAATACTTTGTCGAAAATAATGTCCATAATATTTGGCTCTACGGCGATAAAGATTGGATGAATGATCAAGGTGGTCTCGAGATTTATAATAAAATCAAAACTTTGAATAAAGATCTTACTGATTACAAGATAATAGAGAATGCTGGCCATCATATTTACCTAGATAATTCAGAGTCATTTGTGCAATGTTGTATTGAATATTTTCATTTATATTAATATACATTTTTCTATTTACATTACATATAATTAAGTAATTCTATGATTTCTCCCATTTCCTTATATTGATTTGACAATAATAATTTAACTTTCTTGCATATTATTTCAATATTTTCCATCTCGATTCGATTCTTAAGTTCTTCACTCACATCAAACGCTTTGGAAATGACATCAGTGGGAATACCAGCTAGTTTAGCAACATTGAGCCCGTACAGGTTGTTAACCACCCCTTTTACTAGACTATAAAGGAATATAACTTCGGGGAATTTGTGACCGCTGCTTTGGATTTCCTGGAACCCCATATGATAATTCGTAACCAATCCTTTGTGTGTATCCTCAAGAACATGCAACGAAGGGTAATGTGTTATGAATAACACCAATGGTTTCAATTGCGTTTCCACCAAATAATTCAAGATCGAATACGCAATTGCAATACCATCACTAGTTCCAGTACCACGTCCAATTTCATCCAAGATAACCAATGATTTGTTACTCATTCGTTTTATAATCTGACTACACTCAAGCATCTCAGTCATGAATGTAGAATTCCCTTTAAGAATATTATCACTGGCCCCCATTCTAATAAAAATGGAATCGAATATTCCCATAGTTGCACTGTCACAGGGAATATAACACCCAATTTGTGTCATAATAACTAACAACGCAACTTGCTTCACATATGATGATTTCCCACCCATGTTGGGACCAGTAATTATGACAACCCTGTCTTTTTCATAACTAATGCTGGTATCGTTGGCAACGTAATGATGCACATTTTGTAAACCCTCTATTATAGGGTTACGACCATTTTCAATTTGAATGATTTGATTTGACACTAATGTTGGTCTTGAGTAATTAGGTGATAATACACTTGCTGCAGTCATGGAAAGAATACAATCAATCGTGGCCAAGTGTTTCACAATTTTATCGAACGTGAAGTAATTGCTGTCAATCTCTTGTAGAAATTGATTGAAAGCTTCATCGCAATTTTTAATTAATAATTCTTGATGGTATTGCAAGAGCTTATACAAACGATTAATTTCCACAGTTCGAAACCTGGACACTGCTTTCGTTCCACTTATCCGTTGAAAGTAGTCGGGCAATTTATCCACTTCAGAACCATTCCTAATTTCTATTAAATATGGTTCACGATTACAAGTAATGTATTTGAGTTTTGGTCGATTTAGACTTTCAGACACCTTTTTCAACTCCTGTTCTAGTAAATGTTCAACATTTTCTATTTCCTGCTTCTGCTGAATTATTCCGGGCCATGCTTTATAATCTAGATTAAAAAACTCGATTGCCAGTGCAGTAGTGTCTTTCAGATCAACCAAAACAAATGACGGGTTAATACTTTGCAATAAATTTGATATTAATGGTGTTTTGGACACTTCCAACAATTCCTGCAATGTATTTATCAA
>JAXQKE010000224.1:0-33114 GCA_037042355.1 Candida sp. Y128-05E | reverse complement strand
CAATTCCTCCAAATCAAGATTAACCTTTTGAAGAAAGGTTTTCAAACTATCAATGACATAATGGAAGTCAGAGGACAAATCAGCAATAGCTTGCTGTCTTTCTGCGATTTTTGTTTCCTCAATCAAAGGTCGTGAAATCCATTTTCTCAATTGTCGTTTGCCAAACCGGGTTCTGGTATGATCCAATAACCATGTCAAAGTACCCTTTTCAAGTTTTGGATCAGTGGCATTGGTGAATATTTCCAAAGCTTGTAGCGTATTTGCTGGGAGGACCATATAGGTAGAATTATTTGTAAATGGAACAATATTGTCGACAATGGTAAAGATGTTACTCAATTTGAATTCAGCAAGATATTTTATCAATTCAATGACACACTGTTGAATTGAGTTTGAAAAATTTATTGAGTAATGTTCGATTAGGTGAACATATCTTGTTTCATCATCGGGGTCTATAGTAGCAAAATAACTGGTTAGCTCATCTAATACATTATCACTTCGATGTTTGTGTGAAATTGAAACATCAGGATTTATAGATTTCAACAATTTTATCGTTTCCCAGGAGCTTTCTTTTGAATTAATAATAACAACTTCACTGGGATTCAAATATAACAATCTCGTTTCCATTTCGGTTCTGTTTATGCTATCTTCAAAGGTGTCAAATACAATTTCACCTGTCAAAGGTTGGACGGCTACTAGGGCAAACTCTGTTGATGAAATTTCATTTATAGCAATAATATACGTAGATTGGTTTTCAGAGTCCGGAACGCCATCTTTTTCCTCGAATTCATCGCCCATATACGTACCTTTGGTATACACTGCCGTAAGTTGACGTCTCATCAAGTCTGATGATTTTGATTGTTTTTCAATCTCCTTTACAATTGCAGATTCCATTTGTTTAACCACACCAACTCTATACCCATGGCTCAACAAACGCTTCAAGTTAATATGGAGTTTGAAATCAGGAAACGAGCAATAAGCAACCTTTTCATCATTTAATTCGTCTTTAGATCCAACAATATACATAATATTCAAAATTTTGGATGCAATTTTAGCATCTTGTCCAAACAATTTGTACTTATACCCAACTTGAATCAATAGTAATTTATCCTGATTTTCCAGTTTCAAATCTAGAATTTGAGTCTCCAATGGAGTCAACTTGGTCTTAGCTGTTTTTGGTTTTTTCTGAATTGAAGTGGAAGGAGCTGAACTCTTTCGCTTAGAAGCTGTCTTATTACCTGTTGATGGAGCAGTAGTTTGAGACGTGACTTCTGTATCCAATTCACTAGTATCGTTGGATTCAGATGAAGCATCTCCATTAAATGAGAATTTTTGTATTGGTGATGCTACAATTTTGGTTGGAGTCGTAGATTTCACACTATTCTGTTGCAGTTTCAGCTTAAAGAAGTGGCTGATTGCATGTTGCTTTCCTTTGCCATTCATACCATACAAAATCAATCAATGGTTTCACTACTAATACTAAACGCGACTGAAAACTGAAAATTGGTATGCAATATATTTACCATAGACAAAGATTCCTCTAAGAACCTTTGCTACAACTAAATACTCTATAAATAATCGTAGTATCATCAACAGGTAACTGAAGCCAGTAAAGTCACCTTACCTCGTTTCTTCCAACTCTACTGAAACTTATACTATTGATATTACTATGTTTGGTGGTGGAATCTGGCGAGTTCAAGCTAGATTGGGATCCATTCTCTGTGTTTATGGCAGACTTTATATCGATCGATAATAATGTACCACTCGAACGAGATTTTCGTAGATTGGGTACGTCATCCATTGGTTTTCTCTCAAGGCTTGTACGAGATAAATTTAATTTACCAAATGACGAAACATTTGATAAACCTCGTGGTCTTGGAGATGGTGTGACATTCCTTGGGGGTGGCCCCTCGTGAACTGGGCCTAGGTCTTGAGAATGTAGGAAAGACCATTGATTGGTAGTAGAATTATTTCCAAAACTACTTTTCCTCCTTGATTTTTCACCAGATTCAATGGAACTCGAGGTTGAGATCGTTGATTGTGGTGAGCTGGGATTGGCATAACGAGTGCTTGGAGAGATGGTCACCGATTTCAACGAGGGGGTTTTCGTCACCGGAGTTTGTGGCGCAGTGAGTCCATTACTCGAGGCAAAGGCTGCGGTTGCTGCTGCTATTGCCGGTGGCTTGGCTAATACCGTAGTGTTTGATCTTTCCCTGACAAAACTAGGTCGTGGTACTGTGTCAATGGCTGGGGGTAAAGATTGTGAATGAGCTCGATTTTTCTTGGTCACGGAGACGATGGGTGAGGAGAGGACCTTATTGTTAGTGCTGCTCATAGTACTATTATTATGATTTTCCAATGAATGCGATGACCTGTTGAATGAAATATTGAGAATTGAAGATTCATTTGATGAATGTTCATCGAGGGACGTATTGTTGGAGATTGGATCCAATTCATTATTTTTCGAAAATAAATCTTTCTTTAATTGCTTGTATTTGTCAATCAATTTGAACGTTGAAGTGTAGTCGAAAGGCGACCAGCCTTTCAAGTTTTGACAATTCTCTAATTCTAAAATTTCTTGTAAGGCTGCATTCCTCTCTTTATTAGCCAATACGTATTGCAATATTATATGCAAACAATCCAAATTACTATATTGGAAACATAAATGCAAACAATTATTCCCCTGGGCATCCGTAGATTTGTAGTCCGCTCCGAAATCTAGGAGCAAGCGAACTCCTTGTTTGAAGTTGTATATACAACTATAATGCAAAGGAGACTGTTTCAAGTCTCCACCTAACAAATTAATCCACGGTTTACCAAAATCTTGTAATAAATAATGCAAAACTTGGTGATTGCATTTTATAGCACAAACGTGTAGCACCAGCAACCCCTCGAAACTTAGTAAATCGAGCTGACTATATTCTTTATCCAATTTCTTAATAAAAGTCACCAAATGTGAACAGATCAAGTAATTTCCATGGTAACTGGCGTAATGTAAATTGTTCCATCCTTGATTATTGGTATCAATGTTCAACCATAAATCGGGAAATCGTATTAGTAATCTTTTTGTTATGGGTAGGTTTCCCTCTATCACTGCATTCCTCAATCGTTCCAGTGGATCCAACATATCATACCACCAATAAGTTGCAGAGGATGGTTATCTAAAATAATTCCAATTCCATTGCTCTGTATGCACCACGCATTGATGGATTGTTCTATTTTTTTTTTTAACGTTACATTTTATAATTGTAGAAGGTATCACTGTAACTACAAGTAGAGTAAGAATCATATGTTAATAGTAGATTAGTCTAGTTGTTACTCTTGAAAAAATGGTGTAATTTGATTAATGTTTCATTTTCTATACAATCAACACAATTTCAGGTGGGAAACTTACACTTATTTGAACTAACAGTAGATATTGATAAACGAACATCTGATAAACAAACCTCTGGTAATCCCAAGCTACAATATACTTCAATTTTGACTTATATTTGATCTATTTTAATAACTATTGAAAAAAAAGAAAAAGTATCAACCGTAATGACTATAGATACAAGGTAATTATAACATACTTTATATAACAATAGTAACCTTCCTTAACTCTATCTAATGATGTTCGAATGGTAAAACTTGACCAAACATAACTGGACCGTCTTCTTTAACTCTGTAAAAGATATAGAACCACATAGTGGCACCTAAAGCTTTGGCACCGTATCTTAAATGTGCTGGCACATGTGGTTTGGCTACTGGAGCATGTCTGATGAACTTAGCAATATGATGAGCTGCCATTTTTCAATGTTGGTTCGTATATTATTACTACTAGACAAACAAATCGATTTGGTTGGAGGAAAAATTATTGGTGAACATGGTAGCGCTGGAAAAATTAGTATGGGAGTAAAGAGATATAGATTAAGTGATGTTAAATGTTGATAAACTACTAAAGGAGCGGTGAGCTAATGATCTCTTTGTATTCATGTATAGCCTTCTTTTATCGTCTAGCTAGTTTTTTTTAAAAAATTATCAATTTTTATATCAACCATATATATATATTATATTTATGGAAGCGATGGAGATTTGTTATAATTAACTATAAGAAATTTATCGACTGTTTGTTCGATACTCTTAACGTAATTGAGTACCCCTCAAATACCAATTCTTTTTAAGAGACGGCGTCTGAACCGTTTGAGGATAGAATATATAATTCGTATACATTTCAATTTGGGGGATTTGGGAAGTTTAACTATAATTATTTATATATAGACACCTCCATTGACGATGCATCCAAGATATCTTGCTCGTATTCGATGCCTAATATGACTTGGCTAATTTTAAAGATGAATGCCATGCAAAGTGGCCCGGCTATTCTACATGGGGTTACTATGTAAACATATTTTAAATCGACTATTTTTATTAATACTAGTTTCAGTTAGCTATTTTTAGCTTAATTCCTAAATCTGTGGCAAACTGATTACTAGTCCTACTCAGATTATCTCTCCACCCCTTTCATTATTACGTTCTCTCAATGAGATATAGTTGACAATTGGTATAGTAAGTAGTTATTCTATTGATTTATATCTTCTCTCGAACTAGATTTTTGTTTACTGATCTTCTTATTTGTTCCGTAGGCTAAAAGTTTAAACTGTGGCTCATTCCATCTTCTAGAATACCACATACCAGAAGGCAAAGTAAAAAATATGTCAAGGATCGCCTAGTCAAATGTAAGGTACTGATCCATAATGAAAGGTAATATCTATTACAATTTATACCTATCTACTTATCAAAATAAAAAATCAAACGATGAATAAATAAAATCAATCATGAAGAATTACAAAGTTTTTGCATGAACTCCGTCCAAGAAATTGGCCAAATTCTAAGTATTTACTATTAAACGTTCCACAATGTTTCAACTTGTAATTCTTGATTTTCTTTATTTTACCGATATACTTGATGCATGGCTTTTGTGATGAGACCATATTTTGAAAATATCGTACCAGATGTACTACCCTGATAGTCGAGATGGTTGCCGAATAGACATAGTGTTTCAATCTATTGATTGTTTTCGTAATTATTGGAATTGGGATACAGATTATTTTGATTTCGAGGATTTTTCAATTTTTCATGGTTATCATAAGTTAAATGGTAGTTAGATTCATAAGTATTGGGAATTGTGTATGAACTAGAATTAGAATTAGAAAAATTCACTTGATTTTGGGTGGGTAGACTGTCATTATAATTCGAGTGTATGGGATAATAATTTGGATTGAGTCCCCCACCGACTCTACTAGCACTACCAATAGTATTAAAGTTATTATTAACGACGTTATTATTGGTATTGCTAGTGCTGCTGCTACTACCACCAAGCATACCGTCATTATGTGGATATTGGTAACCATAGTGAGCCGGGTTATTTATCAACGGTATCGAATGTTGGACCTGGTTCGATGGGAAATTACTCGGCAGAGGATTTGGTAATAGTAACGTAGGGTTCTCTGGTAGACTCTTGGGGACAATCGAGTTCAAATTCACTTGACTTTTTGAATTAATTAGATTGGTTAAGGTATATTGGTTGTAATTGGGAACACTTGTAGGCTGTAAACTATTTGGATAGCTTGATTGTGGTATTGGGACCGTTGGCGTCGATAATGAAGAGTGGTTATATTCCTGTTCTTGGTCAAACCCAATCTCTTCCTTGATATTTCTTCCTTGTTCTTGTTTCATATCTCGCTCGTGTAATCGATAATGTCTCTTCATATTCAGTTTCACTGAAAATAGTTTGCCACATCCTCCCCAAGGACATTTGAATAACTTTTCACCTGTATGCGAATAATAGTGTGTCTGTAATGAGGATGGTCTACTAAACTGTTTATTACAGATTCGACATCTATTCCTCTCGGCTGTTTCTGGAGTCATTGTGGTAGATCGGGCTTTCCGCTTTGTAGTGGTTTGATTAGCTTTTTCAACCCCATATTGAGTTGGAGGTAGACCATCATACCCATACAATTGTTGCTGATCATACCCACTTGGTGCAGTAGATTGGTGTGCAACATAATGATTATCATAGTAAACTTGTCGTACATACAGGTGTTGTGGAGGTGGTGGAGGTGGTGGATTATCATTGAAATTGTGTGAGACCATCATTGCATCTTGATAACTCTCCAAAGACTCTTGTAAAGATTATATATGATTTATAAAATCCACATGGTTGGCTCGAAATCATGACATTAGTTATCTTTGTATAAAAAATATTTTTGTTTTTATTTTTCAATGCCTTGTTGCATATATTTTTTATGCCGTAGAGTAAAACTTAATTTTAACTATATCGAACTTTGTTGCTATTATGTACGGGTTTATTTTGTGGAGTTGCAGCGATTGGCAGATATGTTGAACAGCCGATGCCGTTTACAGACGCGATGGAGCTGCCACTAGATCACGAATACGAGCATAATCGTGATCTAGAGTTAGCATTCTCGAATGGTTTTTCAAATGGAACTTGGTAGATTCGATGCATGTATTCAAAAATAATGCAACGATAATTCTTATTGATATTTAAGGGTCACAGTTGTATTGTTGCATTTATGACATAAGTAGTAACCATAATGCCGGCAATCAAGCCAACAAGTGGAATAATGGCAATAATGTAAAATATGAAACATGGAATAAAGTAACATTGAATAATCTAAGAATTGAATGCAATGTAAGAGCTCGGGGAATCGATTAAAATTCCCAGTGCATGGAATATCATAAACGCATATTAACTAAATAGGATATAATAGCTCATATAGTTAATTTAGACAAGATCGCCGTGGCAAGTGGCACCACTTGACAATACCTAATTGATGAGTACCTGGTTTTGTTTTGTTGACATGGGCTATATCCAAGAATCTTATAGGTAGCGGTATCTAGCTTCAACCATTACTTGATGTGGTATTGTTACTCGAGACTGAACGATAAAGGCTGTATCCAGTCAATATTCGCGATAAAAATCAGATGAAAGCCAGATTGTTTTTTTTGGCTCTACATAATAGAAGTATGGTACAGACCAAAGTACAACACTTTGGTTATAATTAGGTTTCATTTCGGTTTTTTTGTGGAAGCATTCTTCTTTTGACATTGGTTTCTTCTGCTACATGAATTAAAATTAATAGATATATATTATTTCTTAAACGAACATTTTATTGTTTTCATGTATGTAACCCATAAAATTTTATTTTAACAATAAACTGCACGAGAAAAAAAATATCGTAACGCCTGCCATTATTAGACTATCAAGCAAATGGCTATGACATGGCATGACATATAGAGTTATACATCTTATTTTTGTTACATTTTAACCAGATGATAGATCAGATAAACTTTGTAAAGTTTATTTGAAGTGTAAGCTGGGTTTGTTGCATTAACCCTTGATGCAATAATTTTATCAACTGTAACGCAAATCACACACAATAACTAAAGCTGAAAATGCTCGACTATTGGCTAAAACACAAAACTTAATCAATTTGAGTACAATATAAGATTACTAAGTACTATGGTATTGGATAATTAGTGTTCAAGAAAGTGTAAATGCTACATTGCATTATTGCCAACGGGTATACTTGCTTTAGATTATGTATGATAGTGATAACTTGAATCTATGCGTAACTTGTACATATATTACTCAATAACTCTAGATCCCTTCCATGAGAGAACAATTTATACCTTTCGAAGGGGGAATTTGAAGACCATATTACAGATACACACTCCGATCCTCGGCCAATTTTGCCGATATGAACTATAGAAGTTAATCCGTGGATATGAATTGGTAAAATGATCAGTTTCGTAAAACTACAATATTTTGATAGTTTTGGATTAAAATTCATAAATTTGAAAGTTTCTTCATTGCATACTTAAGTTAAATTAATAATAATGACTAAGTCAAGAAGTTCTTAAAACTTCCTTCTCTAGACAACTTTTGATTGAAAATATTTCTCGCTTGTATTTGGTGTAAAATTTATAAATTTAAGAGTTTCTTCAGTGCATACTTGAGTCAAATTGATAATCATGACTAAGGAAGGACCAATACTGAGTTTTTTAAGCTTCCATCGAAGTTTTTAGGTTATCTAAGTTAAAATATTTGGGGTTAAATCGAAACAAACGTAAATAGTTTTATAACAACGTATTGGAAAGATCAAATCTAATATACACCTTAGAAAATGTCGTTCTAGAAAACTTTTTGAGCGAAAATATTTCTCGCTTGTTTTTTGTAAAAATTATTAATATGACCTAAGTATGCACTGAAGAAACTCTCAAATTTATAATCAGAACCCAACGAAGAGGTTTTTAAAATTCTTTCTCTAGAATCTGTGAAGTGAAATTGATACAACCGTATTAGCTCAATAACTACTTATGTAATCATGTAAATATTATATCGAATATACACCTTAGCAACAAAAACAAAAATGTCGTTTCTGACAACCTGGGTGTGAAAATATTTTTCGCTTGTCTGATTTCTGTGAATAATACGTCAAACCAGCCTAATCGTCTAGTTCGAAAACCAAAAGGTGCATTTTCAAGAAAAAAGATTGTTTTCTCGGAACAAACTTATTAAAAATATACTCTGATAATTGCTTGAGGCGTTACAAGCTTAATTCGACTTCCAGTTCATATAAATCTTCAAAATTTCGGCATAAACTTTCCACATTAAATGGTCTACCGACGATAGTTTTACGAGAGATTATATATGATTTTCCATGTATAATGCTAGACAAAGATTCCTGCAGAATTAAAAATTTGATCCTCAGCAAGCACAAGTTTGCCCACCATATTGCACCACAACGCCTTTTGAATCGATTCAGTTAGAAACAATCAATATAATGGACATACAGAAATAATACGCCGAGGAGACATGTGACAACTATTAAAACGGCCAAAGTAAGATGAATATTGCATAAATACAATTCATTTATAGAATTACTCGTGTCAAGTTTATGTTGTTTCGAAATATTCAAGGAATAGATATATTGTTCTATATTGACTCATCCGAGATCGGTTCGGAATCTGGTACTCACAGTGCTTGTAAATATGAATTAATCCACTAGCGCCCTGTTACAGTTTTGAAGAATTCAATTGGTTCTTTAAAGCTAGCTTATAGTTTGTATCCTTGTCATTTTTTGAGCTATGGCACTAATAAATAATCATTTGTAAATTACCCCAATTTTCTGAAAAGTAAAAAGGGAATAAGCGTGCAAAAAATAAAAACTAACTTAAGACGCAAACCTTAATTTCCAAACCTTAATTAGATGACAAAAATCTTAAAAAGATTTAAGATTTGAAGGTTGCGGAATCCTTCCCATCAACACCGAAAAACCAAGGCTATGGTGGCAATGCCAATGTGCATGTGCTTACTCGCTCTTATTCACCTGAGGGCGATGAGAGATGGCTGGATGGGATCATAGTCAAAGTATCATTACCCCTAGGGCAAAAGAAATTATTTATTTTCATCGGTTCCATTCATAATGAAGAAGAAGCAGAAATAGAAGAAGTTGGTAACCTTTGTAGACATGTGATAACCCACCTTTCCCGATATATCATAAAATTAATCTTCCTTTAAGCACCCAATATATATAACAGTCATCATATTTCGAAGTCCAATTGAGACCAAGCTTCCCCAAAGATATTTCGACCACAACCGAAACGGTTTTATAACCACGCGTTAAACATGACGTGAGATGTAAGGATGTATCACCAAGCACGTGCAAAACAGACCAACCACATATTGAATTCGAGACAAAAGATATCCGGGATTACGGTATTTTCTTTCGAAACAAAGAATCTCCGAGAAATCTTTGAACTATTGCAACAATAAATTTAAACCCTTAAAAAACAAGGTTTTCTCACCTAAGTACGAGTTGATTACGTGGTAACAGTGTGTAGTTTGAAGAGGTAAATTAGTTTAGCTTACGTATAATGAAGGAGTAGTTTATAAATAGAATCACATACTCAGCCCGACTAATTTGCATTACAATCCGAGTATTCACTCTGCCAGTTGTTTTGATATTCCCCAAGTAAAATAGTGACAATACACAGTTAAATTGCATTCATGTATATACTATGTCCTACCGATACTAGTCATTGTACATCGTTTCTACCCCTACAATCATGTATATGCTATACCACCTGCTGATACTAGTCATTCTACATCGTTTCCACCCCTAGTGGATCAATGACGATACCTGCATATATTTTTTTGCGGTGTTTAACAGATTTTATGACATGATCTAAAATTAATTTTGAGCTATAATTAGGTAGATAATGCTAAGAATAGACTGTAGGTACCAAGCATCGCACACTTTAGTAATAATTATAAGAGATTACCTATAGTATATAGTAACAGTTGACCTGTAGTTTATCAATTTCGGAACTATGAATTTCAGGAGTGGTAATTAATTTTCGCAACTAAAAATAGTTGAGGGCTGGTTAAGCTGGTTGAAATATTTATACCCTTAAATTACTTGCATCAGATCATGCCATGTTACTCAGGTATATGCGAGCAATTAAGGTTGACCAGCACTGATTCATTGCTGGGGTATTGTGATTCCAACGCTCTGTTATTGATTTGAGTGTTTTAAGCCCGAAAAATACCTGGCTAACTGATACAAGGTTGCCACATTGTCATATATTTTCTGAATCTGAATGACGATGGATGACAACCGAAGGTTAAAATATTTTTAATCAACGGGGTTCTCATACTATATAAATCCTAGCTAGTTTCCCTATTTTGAATTGAAAAATCAATCAAATATTATGAAATATTCTACTACCGCTATCACATTCGCTACTTTAGCATCTACAATCCTAGCTGCTTACGTCCCATCTGATCCATGGACAGGATTGACTCCTGATTCTCCAGCTCCAACTGGCGCTACTACTGATCACACACATCCATTTGGTATTCAAATTGAGCTGGCAGCTGCCTCTGGTGCTGCTAAAAGAGCAGTTGATCAAATCACCGACGGTCAAGTTCAAGCTAATTCAGCCACTTTAGCTAGTCCTACCCCAACTACAGCTGCCCCAATCCAACAAATAGGTGATGGCCAAATTCAACATCAAACCACAGCTGTCCCAATCCAACAAATAGGTGATGGCCAAATCCAGCATCAGACTACAGCTGTCCCAATCCAACAAATAGGTGACGGACAAATCCAACATCAAACTACTGTCACTCCTATTCAACAAATTGGTGATGGACAAATCCAACATCAAACTACCGTTTCTGGAATTCAACAAATCAGTGATGGTCAAATCCAAAACCCTACTGGTACTGCCGCTGCTCAAATCAGTGATGGTCAAGTGCAACAAACTGGAGCCCCATCAAGTGATGACGGTACTCCTCAAGCTTGTGGAACAGATACCACTTTATCGATGTCTATCACTGGAGGTATCTTGACTGACTCTCAAGGTAGAATTGGTGCAATTGTTGCCAATAGACAATTTCAATTCGATGGTCCTCCACCTCAAGCTGGTACTATTTATGCTGCTGGTTGGTCAATAACTTCTGATGGTTACTTAGCTTTAGGTTCTTCTACCGAATTTTACCAATGTTTATCTGGTGACTTCTATAACTTATACGATCAAAGCATCGGTAGTCAATGTGTTGAAGTCAAATTGAGTATAGTTGATCTTGTCACTTGTTAATTTTCTTTATGGGCTAAAATGATGCTATTACGCATTGAGCCCCTTGCATTCATTGGGTTTATTAATTCTTCTTCACCGTTAAACTTATTTTCGTGTATACTACTTCAGGTTATTAAATTGGTTTCATAATAAAAGGTACATTTTCATATATACAAGCATGTCTTCATGTTCGCCTAGTAGAAATAATTCTGTAGAACAGGTGTTCTCATTTACTATTCTCAGCCAGTTGTCAAATCACTCCTTAGAGCTGCAGTTTACAGTCATTTGATGTCATTAACGCCGAATGTTACCTGTAAGGGGTATACATATCTCCTCTACGATCTCAAATAATACATCACGTGGAGGCATAGGCATATTCAAACCATCAATATAATGGTAGATCGCCATTATCTTATTGAGAAAACACCTCTATGTCCATACAAACTAAATAAATACATTTGGTTTCCCATTCTTGACATCTTCGCCAAAATCAGCACAGAATCCAAACGACTCTCGAATGGCACAATCGACATTATCATTATTGTAACCATTACTCAATTTATCTTTTTCAAATAATTTGTAATACTTATTTCCTGAATCCAATTTCAATAATGCCATTATCAATCCTTTAATATGTACAATTTCAACAGTATCGTCACTGATGGAGTATGATAATGTTAACCGATCAGTAATAGAATCGAGAGATGTTTCTTCTTCGTCTGAATCACTGCTAGATATCAGTTCAAAAGTCCAATCGGAAATACCGTTTGGAATCAAGGCACTGACGGTTTCACAAAAAACATCATTGTCATCCCAACCTTTCATTGGTATATCCAACGACATGAATGAACTTATATGACTAATCTTATATTTTGGGGTATCGCCTTTATCATCTTTAGTAATAACCACAAAGTTTGGACGATACATATCTGTAGTACAACCACAACTCTTCAAATGAGCACGAGCAAAACCAAACCAAATTTGTCTATCTTTCGGTAAGTTATGGACCACTGATTCTAACTGAGGAATGTTGCCAATGAATTTATCAATTAATTCGTTAACGTTGAATAATTCAGTACCACCACGTAAAGCACCCACTGATTCAGCAGCTGATACATCCGCTTTGGTTTGATATTCCACACCACAAATGATTGCATCATCTTCGGTTTTTTCCAACGAGCACTTGTAAATAACTAAATTCTCCCATCGGTATACAAAATTGATTTCTTTATCGTACATGTTGTAATGACGGTTTTGATAATTGAAAAATGGCGTCCAATTTTTTTGAACATCCAATCTCTCATTCTTATTAGATTTCAATTCAATAATTTTATTATATAAATTAAAATTTGTTGCCGATTTATCAACATTATTTTTGCCAACTTGAAATTGCCATGGATAGCATAAAAACATAGATCTATAATAGCCATAGTCTGTTGAACCTTCTTTGAGTTGTTTGTGGTATTCATTTGTTATAATCAATGGTTCCTCGTGGCCCTTTTTATTTTTGGTTAAAATTAATCGAGGATCTTCGGGCCCATAATTTTTCCGTTTGTCTGATGGATTAAAGTAGAATGGAATAGGCAAAAACGACGGGTAAACCATTGATGTATATGGAGAGATCATTAAATCTTCATTAGTAGGCAAGATCAATTCGACATTTTTCAATTCTTGCCAATTTTCATCAAAGATTTGAATATATGATAAACTAAAGAGAGGATTATTTTTGGCCTTTCTTGGGGAGTAGATGATACGCGAAATCATAAAATGAACACCATATTGTTCCAACCAAACAGAAGTACCGGCTAATCTAAACCATTTTTCATAGAAATCGGGTTCTTCCACCCGGAATTTGGGATCCCAACCGGGTTCAAAAAGCTGTTGAACTTCTTGTAGATAGGGTGATTTGAAATCAAAATGGGTTCTGATTATATCTTGTAATTCATAATCTATAGATTTTGGCTTGGAAACATCAACCTCGATTACATCTTCAATTTTTTTACATTTGGCGTCGTTATTCCCACCGCCAATGTTTAACTCGGAGTTGAAAACTGTCAAATTATGCGGGCTGAAATCATTACTGTTGGCAATAGTATCAACAGTCGAATTTACATATTGACTTTGGGATTCGTATTGAATTATTTTTGAATTTGCTGGTAATTTCTCTTGCTTGACGTACTTGACGATATCCTCATACTCTTCTATAAGTGATTTATCTTGCAGTATATCAAAGTCCTTGGGAAACACAATTACTCTCGGTAAATTCCCGAATTTTTTATGGGCAGATTCAAATCCATTAGCAAATGTATTTTTAACCGCTGTCAAAGCATCGCTAGATCCTGCGAGGTGAACTGTTACGTATGTCAAAAAGATCAATGTCACTAATAGTGTCAATTTGACCTTGTTTCTAGTGATCCTCTTCAAAATCATTCCTTCATTAGTTGATAGAAAACAACTCAAACTGAAATTGTAGATTGCTTAACTATACATCGTAAATTGACACAATTCCTGTACATAATTCCAATCACAGCCTCGAGGTAGTAGTGTACAAGACGTGTTAGATTTAGACGTATGCACGACTTAAATATGGGACTAAACCCCTTCTAAACTGGACTGACTTTTGACACATTTAAGAAACTAGATTGACACAACAGCAAATAGAGAGGTAACTGGTAAATACTCTGCACGTAGGTTTAGGACTTATCAGACTAATAGATAATATATTATTTGTTCAACTAAGAATCAAATCAATGGTTATAGTAACTAACAAATTAAGGTGAACCCAAATAATAACTGGCAGAAATTGGTAACTTTATAGAGGAAATACTTCCCCACAAGGGAATAGATTTTTATGTGTTCAATTCCAATATTTAAACTATTATTGTGCTTCAAATGTTAAAAATAAAGTGGTGTGGTAAATTTTACCACATTTTATAAAGATCCCCTCTTTCACAACATTAGTAACGAGATGTCGTTCAAGTGTTGTGTAGCGATTTTTCAGAAGAAATAGGAGCCGATACAACACACAGATTGAGTTTGGGAGGATCTAATAATTCTCGTAAATATGCACCACCTGCATTAAGATGATCTCTAACAAACTGATTATCACTCTGGAAACAAGAGACAGTTTGTTGTATTTTAGTCCCACTATGAACGGCAACTATCTTCCTCATGTCAGTACATTTGTATACTGGTCGTGTTGAAAATAGTGCCATTACGATATGTATCTTAATTATTTGTTATTACTGATGGCATACTTCAAAACATATTATTAAAATGGGCAAATAACAAGTGGTAAATGTTTACTAATCATTAAGATTAGCAAGCTCACCAGTAAAATAGATTTAGATCTAGTTAATTGAACAACTACAAAAAATGAAAACATATTTACAATTGCAAGGAAGGACTAATAGAAGCAATTTTTATAATCTATATATGCCATAACTGTCATTTATTGTCATTAACGTGGAATGTCCACTGTAAGGGGTATACATATTCCTCTACGTTCTCAAATAATATAATCGCACAATTATGTACACGTCTCTTTCATAAATACACGGGTCCAGTTGATGTATATGAATATGTATAAACGACACGCAATAAATCAAAAAAAAACTTCTGTGATTCAGAACGAGTTCAAATGTCGGTAACTTTCTAGGTGTAGCTATAAACATTATTTTTTCAAAAAGCCCTTTTGTTTATAAGGACTCGAGTGAATTGAAAAGTGATTTCCAGAGGATTTCTCTGAAGTCATAGTGTACGAAACACTGGAATAAACGTTGTTATCTGACACTATCGAAGGAACACTATCGTCGAGCGTGCCTGGCTCATTATAATGCAAAGTCACCGACGAAAAACTTGCAAACGGGTCTTCAGATGGTGGGGTTGCAGATTTAGAAGAATTTACCTTTTTAGCTTGCTTCTCTTCACTTGGAACAAATCGTTCGTATTTTTTATCACTCTTGTATAATACTGGAATCATGGGAGGCGTTTGATTCCTTAGTAATGCCCATTGAGTGTGTTTAAAAAATGCATGATTTTTAACATCAGAAGCACCCGATTTTGAACCCAAACGTTTGGCTTCATCTTTAATCAATAATTTCCTGATTAATGATTTACAATTTGATGAAATTGGTTGGGTATCTAGGAATTTAACGTCGCGTTTCAAAACGTTAGTAAACGTTCTTTTCCTATCGCTTCCTTTAAATGGTGTAGTACCATACAACATTTCATAAATGAATATTCCTAAAGTCCACCAATCGACGGCTGATGTATGGCCTTTACCACGAATCACTTCGGGTGCGATGTATTCTTCAGTACCAACAAATGAATTAGTACGGAAACCATCAATGCAGATTTTAGTATCTATGGTGGGATTACCACTGGAATTCTGAATATGATTCTTGGTGAATGATATTTCTGGGTTCTTATTGCTATTACTTTGTTTTGATAAATCAAAATCACTCAACATTATATGGCCCGATTGATGCAACAAAATATTTTCTGGTTTCAAATCACGATAAATGAAGCCCATCATGTGTAGATACTCCAACGCCGCAATAACTTCGGCGGCATAGAATTTGGCATCTTTTTCAGCAATCAGTTTCGTATCTCGGGTTTGTAAAGCTCGGAAAAACTCTCCTCCCATGCAATATTCCATGCAAAGGTATAAGTGATCCTCCGATTGAAATGAATGGTATAAAGTGACGATGAAGGGGTGATTTGACGTTGCCAAAATCTCTTGTTCTGCCAATGCTCGTTTAATTTTGTTTCGTTCAATCATTTCCTGTTTCGATAATACCTTCATGGCAAATAATTTATTGGTGGACTTTTCTTTAACGAGGTAAACTTTACCGACATCCCCCTTTCCTAGCAATTTCAACTTTTCGAAATGGTCAGAATTTACCTGGGCGTCGACCACTTTGGTAGCGGCATTGCTATACATTCTTTCCTGAGTGAGAGTTCGGGGTCGATTACCTTTCAATTCGCCGATATGAGTCGAAATGTCAAACTTCTTGGGAGGATCGTAATCTAGGTGGTTATTAGTGTCTTGTTTGTCGTTCAAAATGCGATTGACTAGAGGCGCCGAGGCCACACGACGTAATGTTCGTTGTAAAGGGGTAGTTGGACGCGACAATTGGGCGAGATCCGATTCGTAGCCATTATTCTGATGATTGTCAACTCTAGTTGTCGTTGGATGATGCAATTTGATTGGGGTATTCACCGAAGAATGTGCCAACTTTGGAGAGTGTTGGTTTGAATTCTTAGGCGATGACGAAGATGAAGAAGTTTTCCCAATAAAGTCGACAATTTCATCGTCGTCTTGTTTATTTTTCGAATGGATCTTTGGAGGTTTCAAGATGCCCGAATCACTCAAGGAGAAAACAGAATCATTGTGTCTTAAAGAAACAGCCAAATCCTCCTCAATCTTGGGGGGAGTTAAACCATTTTTCATATGCGGAGGCAAACCCTGGTGCATGAAGTAAGGATTTGAATTAATCACCTGGTTATCTGAGTTGACCTGATTATCATTATTTGAGTCAACTTGATTATCATCCGAGAATTTTGAGTTAACTTCATAATAATTAGAACTGGTTGGATTCACATGATTATTATTGGTTAAACTCGAACTAGTAACTTCATTATTGCCATTGATCATTGGATTAACATGATCATCATTAGTTCTATTTTGTGTAATATCCTCATTATCATCATTAGTAACAATAATTTTCGGTTCCAGACCCTGCGGTTCTTGATCCGGTCCCTTCTCCAGACCCAATTCCTTTTTATCTCTACAATTCTTTAAACTATTTTGTTTGTTCAACATCATCAACCGTTTCATTTTAATCAAATTCGGAGATAATACGGAGTTATCATCATCGACTGTCGGAGCCGTAGGCGAACTAAAAGACGAGTCTTTGGAGGAAACATCCTTAGATGAGCAATTCGAAGAATTCAATTCTTTCGAATTTCCCAACTCCTTATCATTAGCTGGAGTAGATAATCTAAAGAAACTCTTTAGTTTAACCAAGGAAGAATCATCATCGTCACTACTAAATAAAAATTTAGGTAAACTTATAGATCGTGATCTATTCTTGGTATGAGTGTTTGGAGGAGTGAACTCTTTGTTAGCCTTCTGGTTCTCCTCAGTCTCCGAATGGAATAGACTAGCATTGAACACCATTTAAAAGTGATTATTATTGCATAAACCAATAAAAAAAGTACCAAAAAAAAAGTTTTAATTGAAAGTGTAGTGTGTAGTAGATGTATGTAATCTACCTATGCTATTATTTGTGTAAGTGTCAGCTTAATGCTGTGTTAGTTTGGATTAGATATAAACTGGTGTAAGAAATTCTGCGCCCAAAGTTAACTGGAGGTGATTTTTAGGGTTCATAACCTTTGGAAATTATACGGAGGAATTGATTTAGAGACCAACACCTAAATAGTATAGAACTTAGTAAACAATGATAGAAGTAGAATATATATATATACTCAGCGGAGTAGTACTATTCCTAACTCTCTATAACCACAACAATTGGATTGTCATACAAATTTAATCTTGATCGCACGTTGTAGCAATAGATTTTCATTGCTCTAGGCAAGAGATCAGATTGCCAAAACAATAGTATACAAGATAATCAAGAAAAATGTGGAGGATTTATGTAGTTTTAAAAGATATATTTATGCAAATGTTGAATATATTAAATTATTAAAAAGGCGCCTATTAATAGTAACAGGTCAGATAATCTCAATATTAAATCAGGATTAGATCTAAATGACTATTTTAGCTGGTTTAGTATAAAGTGCTGAAACTATAGCTAATATAATAATAGAATTGGCATTTAATGATATTTTAATTGTTCACTATTTTTTCATTTATTCTTCTATATATGCAATTATTTATTTATTCTTTTCCATTTATACTTATTTTACCAAATGTGGAGGTAATAAAAAGTTAGGTATACTATTCTTGATATAGTAAATATGATGGCAGTTGTTACAAATCATTTTCCCTTCGACAATTTGTGTTTCTACTAATAAGTTATGTAAATCTTTCAAGATTACTTGATCATCTTCCATTATAGGATCCAAGTTTTCTGGTTTCAATGTTGGTAAAGAAGTGTTACCCAAATCTTGAGCCACTTTCAATATCCCTTCCCAGTTCAAACGTTCTATTATATGGGTGATGAATTCAGGATTATATTCCACTTCCAGCTGTATCAACTCACAGTCTTCGAATTTTAATGGGAAAGCTTCAACTGATGATTGACATGATTTAACTGCACATTTGACAAAGTTTGTAGTAAGGAATTTCATGGTGAATAGGTTACTTTGATAGTACTACTGGTCTTAAGATAAATGGAAAATGATTTTATCAAAGATGAGCTTATATGTAGGATATTCCGAGAATTGATACCCAAGTTATTCATGGTAGAAATTGAACAAAAATAGTGAGTTCTAGAAGGTTTTGAATAGATAGATCTGAAATATACCACGAATAGTTGATATTTCCATGATTTGTTTAACAGATTGTAGACAATAATGATATAAATGGAATGCAATGTAGTGAAAAACAATAAACAAAATAAATCGTCATAAAACTCTAAAAAAAGAGAAAAGAACACCTAATTGAAATCCTCCAACCATTTACACCAACTTACAGACAATATACAGTAGAATATCCCCAATTATCTCTTCTTTTCTATGATATTTTGCAGCCTGATTTTGCAACAATTTGATTTTGACACGACTTTAATTTTGGTTGTTGAAACTTCAAAGTGGCAATAAAGGAACCACAAGATATACACACAATATGTCATTACAGAAGTTAACAGGGGAGTTATACCAATTGTTTGAACAGGAGAAGTACGAACAGTGTCAGAAAATATTACCTCCAATCAAATTGGAGTTGATCAAGCACAATTTGTTGTTGCCTTTACCTAATAACACCGAAACTAAAGACCAGCTTAATGATTTAAGAATATCACAAAGGATTTTGGAAATTGGCGCATTGTCCTCTTTGTTAACCAACAATTACCAATCGTTTGAAAACTACGTATCCCAATTAAAACCATTTTACAACAATTCCCAATTACACAACAAACCTATTCACAACACCGATTCAAGTAAAGTCATTTCTTTATACTTATTGTACTTGTTAAGTCAAGGTTTGATTTCAAAATTCCATATTGAATTGGAAATCATTTACAATTCTTCAATTTATGATATTGCTCAAGATAAATACTTATCTTTCCCTATTGATTTAGAGAAAAATTTAATGGAAGGAAATTATATCAAGATTTGGAAATTGTTGAAAAATGATTCTAATTTACCATGCAAAGAATTCAACCATTTCATCGACACCTTGATCCATGCGTTAAGATTTGAAATTGCCAAATCCATCGAAAAGACTTACAAGTCATTGCCTATTAATAACTGTAAGAACTTATTATACTTCCCCCAAGAATTATCCGATTCCAAATTCGAATCGACCTTAAAATCGGAATTCGACGTCAACCATTGGCAATTTAATGACGGATCGATTACTTTTACCAATGTCGATGAAAATGTTAATGAAAATGATTCCATCATCCATAATGTCTTGTCCTACGCCGAACAAATTGAATCGATTATATGATTAATCTTATATATTAGTCTATAGTCCCTATAATGTATTTTAGAAATAGTCTGGTTATCCCGTAATATGCATGTAAATTGATTGACGTAAAAAATTATATTATCGATGTATTCACCAGTTCTTCGTGATAACTTACCTCGCAAGCACTTCGTGATAGCTTGATCGATCTAGAAATTATGGTATCATATCTACCAATGATAGCTAATTGATTTCATTCTCCGGTACAAGTACACGGCTATGTTTTCAGCTTTTCCAACAAAATGCAAACGTGGTTGGAACATCGCTGGCGCCAACTTGTTGCTCATTCTAACGACGAGTAGAATCCTTTATAAGCCAAGTCCAAATCATTCAAAAACAAATCACAATCATCCTTGGACAAAGTCTCCTCTTGTAGATTGTTCAACTTGATTAACCAGTTAACCAATTTTGACTTACCCTGAAAGTCTATTGATGAATGCGTTGGAGATGCTTCGACCAAATCATTTAAATTCACTACTAAATCACTTAACAACGGATGTAACTGCGCTTTTGTATTATAATTAAGTTTGATAGCATCCATACAAGTAATGAAATTGCCTGTGATTTCTGCAACCAAACGACCACTGGAGCCAGTCGAAGTAGCAGTAGGATGACTTGAGCTTTCTACCTGGGTACTCAAATGTTGGATCGTCGCAGGTATACCTACTTGTAATCGTTTAATACCCAAAGGACAATTAATTCTAAATTTTTCTGCCATACAAACTAAGAAATTATCCAAGGATGGTAATTGTAAAGTAGTAGAACTGGTAGATAGCAACTGTTGCAATACTAATTGCTTATCATGATCATCTTCTTGAAACCCTTTCAAGAGCAATTGGTACTGGTTTATCAACCGTAAACTAGTGGAAGTATACTTCTCTTTATCAGTAAGATAATCCTTCAAGAAGGAGTTCTCAATCATCTCCAACGTGGGTATAATAGAATATATCTCTGCCAATGATTCATAGATTGTTTGTTGGGTTGGGGTTTTCGTCAAATCCAGTTTTGAAACTTCGTGGTCAAACCTAGCATCTTTGGAACTGGCTGTGTATGATGTAGTAGCAGTAGGAGCATACAATGGTGGTGGGTTTGAACTAGCCATACTCTCTTCAAAAGATCTTCTATTTAAATGGTTGTGCATTGGCTGCGAAAGTTTGAGAGCAATAGTTGAACCAAACAGCTACAACTGTTAAATTGGAAGATTAGCTAAGAGATGGTTAGTTAATATGTTTGATACGTATGACCAGAGGTACCAGGCCTTGGTAGAGAGAGATCCTCAAGCTGAGGGAAGATTCTACTATTGTGTTTTATCGACCAAAATCTTCTGTAGACCTACATGTTATTCAAGGTTGGCATTGAAGGAGAATATTGTGTTCACTGATAGCAAGGAGGAGGCAATAAATAATGGGTTCAGACCTTGTATGAGATGTAAACCCACTGTTTCTGAGGGGTGGAATTCCACTCGAGAGTTTGTCATCAAAGCTTGTGCTTTGATATATTCACAGTCGTTAACTGGAGATAAATTTGATGTTAACCTGGTCTATAATTCATTGGGTATATCGAAATGGCATTTTTGTCGACAATTCAAGAACTATACCGGGAAAACCCCCAGAAAATTTTACCAGCAATGTAAATCAATTAAAATCAACCCATTGCTTTTGAAACCAGTACCAGTAATTGAAACAAAGAAGAACTTGAAACGTAAACGAGAGGAAATAGATCGAAATGATAGTTTAGATATTTATGGGAATGATAACTTGAAGAAAATTGATCTAGACGAAAAATCGTCGCCCATTGATGTATTTTCTCCGATTGATTTGGAAAGTGTAAACACATCTCCAGAGAACAACTTGGAAGAATTTGATGTGTTGTTTGATTTTGATACTAACTATGATGAGTTCTTCCGTTATTTGTATCAAGATGAAAGTATTAAGCAGTTATTGCTCAATGCAACCTAGTTGATGTTTTGTTCGTTATATCTATAGATAAGTTTAAATACATATGCCAAGTGTTGGATAGCACGAAATTAATTATGTTTTCATTATTCATTAATCTATAAATTCAATATGTCTATATGTATTTCCTAGTCAATATATTGTACAATGTGACTACCCTTCTTTCCAAATGTTTCTTCATTATATCCCAATCGAACCCAGTCGGCGCGGGAGTATCTATAAATTATCGGTGGTGGTTTGAACCGATTAAGTACGAGAATCATACCTTCATAACTTATTGGACCGGCAACTTGGTTTACGACCGCAGGACCCAATTTCCCTCTGGCAATTTCGCATTGTTGCATTATCCAATTTAATAAGTATTCACTTGATTTTCGATCGTAAGGACTGATGGTCAATGGCAATCGAATCTCCATATCTTTGGCTCGTGAAAATTTAAATTTGATATTTATTTCATATCGTAGACTAAACAATTTCCCCATGGTGGTGAAACCTTGGGTATGCGTCAATGGTATACCTTCGTCCAACTTTTCAATAAAAGTATCTCGCGAAATATTGATCGATTGGATGGTTAATACTTCCTGTGGATCAGTATTTCCATCAACTGGTAAATTGGCATTGCTGTGTTTATACGATTGCAAATAATCATTATTGCCTGGGAATGGAATTTGGAATTTCTCAATTAACCCGGAGGTATTGATCAGATTGTTTTCCTGATATTCTTTCGAAGTAGTGAAGATTTTATATTCTTTTCTTGGAGGCAAGCCACCTTCATGACATTCCAATATTTCTTTAATTTGTAAAGTTAATTTGTTCAAGCGAATATTCCGTGAAGTATTATTACTTAGATTATTGGTCATAATTTTCAAATTCAATATCAAATCATCCTTGGGTCCTAGTGAACTATGGGGAATCTTGGTCTCTATAACTAACCGTCGATCCGAACTATCTTTGGTGTCTATGACTGGTTCGTTAAATTGACGATACAATGGTAATGTATCGTATAATTTTATCACTACTGGAAATGACTCTGCATAATTAGTTTCAGACTCAATTGTTGTACCACAACTGACTTGGACATACAAATAATGCACAGTTTGTGCATTCCAATGCGGGTAGTGACCACTACTTATTATATCTTTGGGTAATGGAATTAGCACTGGAATATCTAAGCCCAATAATTCTTGATAAAATTCACCCATTGGTGGTCTATACGCAGTTGGATCTTTATAAACAACAAACTCTCGTGTAGTGTCGGTAGAACCTATAGTTGAAGGTACGCTAACCTTCTGTACTGTTCGTAATTCAATATTGACCGATCTCAATTCGAATGGTTTTCCTGCCACTGATCGGATTTCTAGCACTGTTTCTACCCTAGGAACACTCCTCGGTACTCCCGGACATCCTAATACATTGCTAGTACTAGAAGCTCGTAGATTAGCGATGACTGGTGAATTGATCTCAATCATACCCAATGTCAAGTTTTAACTCTATTCACCTTCTCAAATAGTAAACAATAAAAATCTAAGTTTATGCAGGGCCAGCAATCATACTTGAAATCTTCTACAACCGACGATCAAAATGTCGATTTACGATATTGGAGAAGTGTTAATTGTATATCAATGAACGCACTATTGTATACGTCTATTTATAATTGAAAAGCCTGTTTACTAAGGAAGTTTGCAATGGCTGCAAAATATATCGCCATACTTGTGTACATGGAATTAAACGGTAAGTAGTGATACTAAATATGTAAGTGAATCTTCTAGAAACCTTAATCATTGTGCCGACAATAGTATAATGAATTCCACTTCATTTTTGACCCATGTCATATCATATCATATCATATCATATAATATAATACTTTAAATACGACGAACCTGGCAATGACAATATTGTTGTTGGTGTCGTTGGGCACAAGTTATATCTGTTATATGCAATTCTATTAGAGAATTGCAGCCTCATTAGCGTAGCCAACATATCTTGAAATGATTTCACAGCAATAAATGGATCGTTGTCGATAGTCAACTTCGTGAGTACTTTGTGAGCACTCTTCGATTCTTTTCAAAGAACTCCGGGGATAATAGCGTATTGAACTTTAAACTTATCCCCAAATTTAATTTTATAAAACTTCCACGTCTCGACAGCGCTAACCGACAAATTAACCACCACAAACAACCAACAGACGATAAAATTAGCGCCAATCAACCAATCGGAAGTTAAATCTTTTATTGAAAAGATCATAATTATCAAATATATTTGAATTTCATTTAAATAATGAGGAGACGACACTTGCTTGAATTTGGGAAGTGAGTACTTGATTAGTCTTGATAAATGGAAATGGTTATACGATTGGGAAAGTGATGCAAGTAAAAACAAGAAAATTAATGAATAATCTATCAAAGTTAAGTGCAATTCCTGTGGAGTTACTTGACATAAAGATAAACCTATGTGTAACGAAATAATAAAATAATGGAGCATACCTAGCGAATAATGACTAAAGTTAATTGTCGAAGTTGGAGAATAATTAGTGAATGTGTAACATTCAATACATCTTCTTGCGGCTTGAAACCATACCAAGTAGTGAATAATCTTCAAGTTCTTATAAATAGACGGAGATGACGGTTCAATAATGAAATATTTCGATAAGTCAACAAATTGTATAACTATGCAATACCCAAACAAACTAACATAATAATGATTGAACCAACTTTTAGGTACTGTAACACTAACCAATATCTCAGTAAAATTACGGTTCTTCTGTAAAGTCTTCAGTTTGCCATGAAGTAACAAATTATTCAAAGGAGTTAGCAGCTTAATAGCAAGTATCCCCACTATAGTTAGCAAGTAGATTAAGAATATCCCAATTTGAATTTTGATACTGGAAATCATCATAAATTCGTGGGGGGGGATTAGCGAACGATTGTAAAAATATCAAATATTAATTATCAATTTGGACCAATTTTTGTTTTATTTTTTAACTGATAAGTGTTATCTATGACAGGTGATGACAAGTAATACGTGTTTCTTACTAAATATAGCTACTGACTCAGATCAAACCGTTGATGACTAAGACTTTTCTATTTTTCCTTGGCGGGGCCGGTATTTTTTATTTTTTAGCTTGAGTCACCATCGCAAATTTTTCAACAGTGCTATATAATACATAAAGTGACTTCCTTTTGCCAGTAGGTTTAACAGAAAACAAGTTTAAGAAGTTATAAGTAATGTGTGGTATTTACGCAGCATTCAGACAACCTGAAGTCGAAGCTTTCAAAGGTAAAGCTTTGCAAAACTCCAAAAGAATCAGACATAGAGGTCCAGATTGGTCTGGTAATATCATTCAAAACGATACTATCTTGGCTCATGAAAGATTGGCTATTGTCGGTTTAGACTCTGGTGCTCAACCAATCACCTCAGACGACGGTAACTACTCTTTAGCTGTTAATGGTGAAATTTATAACCATATTGCTTTAAGAGAAGAATGTAAAGACTATCCTTTCAAAACTATTGGTGATTGTGAACCAATCATTCCTTTGTTCAAAAAATACGATATCGATACTCCTAACCATTTAGATGGTATGTTCGCTTGGGTTATTTATGATAAAAAAGCTGACAGAATTGTCGCCGCCAGAGACCCTATCGGGATCACTACCTTGTACATGGGTAAGACCTCCAAATCTCCAAGAACCAGATACTTTGCTTCTGAATTGAAGTGTCTTGTCGATGAATGTGATGAAGTCATTGCTTTCCCTCCAGGTCATGTTTACGATTCCAACACTGATGAAATCACCAGATACTTCAACCCATCTTGGTGGAACGGTGACAAAATCCCTACCAAACGTGTTGATTACAAAGAAATCAGAGAAACCTTGGAATTGGCTGTTAGAAAGAGATTGATGGCCGAAGTTCCTTACGGTGTTTTATTATCTGGTGGTTTAGATTCTTCTTTAATTGCCGCCATTGCCGCCAGAGAAACCGATAAAGCCATCAAAGCCGAAAACTTGGAAGTCAGTATCGACGCCAACCACACTTTATCTGGTGTTGACGCATCTGGTGCTTTACATTCCGCGGGTGTCAACAGATTACATTCCTTTGCTGTTGGTTTACCAGGTGCTCCAGATTTGATTGCCGCTGAAAAGGTTGCCAAATTCATTGGTACCATTCACCACTCGCACACTTTCACTGTCGAAGAAGGTTTGGACGCTCTTGATGACGTTATCTACCATTTGGAAACTTACGATGTCACCACTATCCGTGCCTCAACTCCAATGTACTTATTGTCGAGAAAAATCAAAGCCCAAGGTGTTAAAATGGTTTTGTCTGGTGAAGGTTCAGATGAAATCTTTGGGGGTTATCTTTATTTCGCTAACGCACCATCTGCCGATGAATTCCATCAAGAATGTGTTCAAAGAGTTAAGAACTTGCATTACGCCGATTGTTTAAGAGCCAACAAGTCTACCATGGCTTGGGGTTTGGAAGCAAGAGTTCCTTTCTTGGATAAACAATTCTTGGAAGTTTGTATGAACACTAGTCCAGAAGATAAATTGATCGACCAAAAAGCCGGTAAAATTGAAAAATACGCTTTGAGAAAAGCTTTCGACACTTCTGACGACCCATCAGCTAAACCATACTTACCAGAAGAAATCTTATGGAGACAAAAAGAACAATTCTCCGATGGTGTTGGTTACTCTTGGATTGATGGATTAAAAGACTTTGCTGAAACTGCCGTTACCGACGAAGAATTGGCTAATCCAAAACCTGAATGGGGCTCTGATATCCCAACCACCAAGGAAGCATACTGGTACAGATGTAAATTCGACAAAATGTTTGGTGAAGGATCCAAAGCTGCTGCTCAAACTGTCATGAGATGGATTCCAAAGGCTGAATGGGGTTGTCATGCTGATCCATCTGGAAGATACGCTACCACTCATGAACATAACGTTAATAAATGATTAAGTTTTATAGATTAAACAGTTTTTTCATTCAAATGTATAAATTATTTTATTAATATGCTATAAAAAATCAAATCTAGTGCCCCCATTATAATTCACTTGCAAAATATTTCTTTACTTCGTCATTATCACGGTCAAACCAATTGGCATTGATCTTGATCGTATCTAAACATTGATGATATGCCCTCTCGAACCCATGAACATCCTTGTTCTTGAAAAATTCAGAAACTTGGTTAAACATATCTATCGATTGATAATTACTTAAGGTAACTTTCACAAGTCTATCCAAAACAACCATATTTGTAGACATGATGGCATATAACTCAGTGTAATTTTCAGTGAAGAACTTCCAATATTGATCTCTGAATTTGATATTTTTCGATAATGGAATGGCAATGAAATGAGCATCCATTACAGGAATATCTCCATTCAAAAAACCTTGAAGTAACTTGTCCAAATAGGCTTCATTTTTAAGATGTCCTAAAGCTTCTAATGCAATTTCTCTTGCATCCAACGAGGATGGATTAGTAACTTCTTCAAAAAGTGAATTAAAATGTTTATCATCTAATTTGGGGGAACTTGCAACACTTTTGTAAACAAACGATCTTAATGAAGGGTCAATTGATTCTCCGGTGAATCGCTTATCGAATAATTCTAATGCATAATCAGTTACTTCTGGGATAGGTAATAACCCAGCAACGGATAAGATATTGGCCCTTAATGAGGCTTTAACAAAGTCATCGTCGATTGAACCCGATTTTACCTGTTCCAAGGCTTCCAAAGCTTTTGCTTTATAAACAAAAACTAGGAATTTTGTGATTCCTTGAGTCAATTCATCATCAACGCCTGCAAAAGTTGTGGCGAATTGTCCCAATCTTTTACCGAGTTCTAACCAGACAACGTAGTCATCGCCCAAATCTTGGACACTAGATTTAACCAAATTTAAGAACGTGGTGGTAGAATTGTTACCGGAAATAGCAATTGAAGCAGAATCGGCAATCAACCCGACTTTATCTTTGGCAGAAATCTTTTTGAAATGAGGCAAAATGTTCTTTTCAAGTATTTCGGTTGAATAGTTTACTCTGAAGAAACCGGAGCCTTCCTTATTAAGTTTGAAGTATTCTGTTGATAATGGGAATTCCTCAATCTGTTGAGATTTTGCCTGGAAGGAATCGGGTAAGATTGTTGAATCCGATTCTGAAGCAACATTCAAGGGGATCCACCAGTTGGTTTGATTTTCTTCCTGGGTGACGTCTCCACTATTCAAGAATCTAGATTGACTTACACTTAAAGTATTATTCTTTAATTCGACATTAATAATTGGGAACCCAATCTTGGTGATCCAATTCACCATTAATGTATCAATTGGTTTGCCCGAGGCTTCACCAATAGCATTCCATAAATCATGAGATGAAGCATTACCGTATTTATTCTTGTTCAAATATTTGGCAACACCTTTCAAGAAAACATCTTTTCCAAGATAAGTAGATAACATAACGATTGTAGAAGCACCTTTCAAGTACGAAATAGCGTCAAACACTTGGTCAATGTCCAAGGCATCAACCACGGGCACTTCAATGGGATGGGAGTTTCTTAACCCATCTAAATTAAGCGCTGGTTGGATAGTTTCCGAGACAAATTCTGAGAAGATATCCCATTCTGGATAAAGATAGTCTACAGCGACCCACCCAACCCAAGTGGCAAAACCTTCGTTTAACCATAATTCGTCCCACCATTTCATGGTAACCAAATTCCCAAACCATTGATGGGCGATTTCGTGGGCGACGACATAGGCGACTTTCTTTTTGTAGGCGGGAGAAGATTTTGTTGGCGAGTAGAGCAACGCTGTTGATCTATAAGTGATCAACCCCCAATTTTCCATGGCATTATGTGAGAAGGAATGGACAGCTATAAGGTCCAATTTCTTCAATGGATATTGGATTTCAAAGATTTTCGAGAAATAATCGACAATTTTAGGGGCAATTTCTGAAGCGAATTTGGCTTCTTCAAGGTAACCTGGGGTAGTATAAATCTTGATCGAACAAGGTGAATTATCCTGATAAATATCTTTAGTGAAACTTTCGATATATTCGAAATCACCCATAGCCCAAGCTAAAAGGTAGGAAGACATGATGGGGGATTCTTCAAAAGTGACAACTTTTAAGTTTCCACTGGTTTTTTCGGATTCAATAGGAGTGTTTGAAAGCGCTGTCCATTCTTGAGGCAATTCAAGAGTAACTTTAAAAACTGCTTTATAAGAAGGTTCATCGAAACATGGGAAAGCTCTTCTGGCGTCAGTAGCTTCAAATTGGGTAGACAACATATATTTTTCTTCATTTTCTTGTAAATATTTCGATTTATAGAACCCAGCCATATTGGTCTGAATTATACCATGGTAAGCAATTTTAATAGTAACAATGGTATTAGCAACTAAGGATTTATCAAGTTTAATTACAAAAAACTCCTTTTGTTTATTCTCGACTAAATCAGTAACTTGAAAGGTTTCCTTATCGACTTCAACAGTAATATTTTCCTTTGTAATAGTCAAATCACGATAATTCAAATGTATTTCCTGGGTATCCTGCAATACATTCAGTTTAATAGATACATTCCCTTGGAAAGTTTCTTGTTCCACATTAATCAGGTCAATTGATAAATCGTAGTGAAACGGTTTCAAATGACAAGGCAATGCCTCGTAGTATGGTTTGTTATCACTAGAACACATTGTATCTATTCCACAACTAAAGTAAAAGAAGAAGAATAACCAATGGATTTATAACATATTTTTTTGACCCTGATTGCGAATGGCGATATTTTGCAACCACACTGGAAAGGAACTTGACTAGCAAATAAGCAACTTTTTGGAGAAGATTATGGTAATCTAAACCCAAGTAATGTAAACATACCCTATAAATAATATAATGTTTATCTGGTATCTTTATTCAAACCAAAATCTGTTATCTCTTCATTCATCCTGGAAGATTCTGCAAAAAAAAAGTACCTCATTTCCAAGTGGCTCCAAAAGTGCCTTTCAAAATATAAAAATATTAACCAGATGAGATGAGATGAATTGGGATGGAAATACAAATGTATTCATGAAGTAAATCAGGAATAATGGGAATGATTTGACTAAATGCAAGGGATATGTTAATTCAAAGAATTGATTCAGGGGAATATTCAGGAGATGGGACTAATCTTGAGCCTAAAAGTGAAACCGGTAGTAATTTCTGATATAATGTAAATGCTCTACACTACAGGATTATCTGTGGGAAATATGTTACAAGTGATAGGTAACGATGATATGTCTGGGGCTCAACACCTTAGTAGCACTCTGTGTAATCAGTCCGTGTATATTTACCACTGATGTGTGTATCTCTATCACCGCCGCATGAAAATTTTGATTTTCGCGTGTCTGCTTGAATCTCCTTCCAAGACCAAGTTAACTCTTATCATCACCACTTTCCCTAACCTTTGAAAACGGCCATTTTCCTTTCTGATTGGCATTTTCATTGTAATACCTGTCTGAAGTATAATTTCAATTTGTTTAATTGAAGAATTTACAAACTTTGCTTTCATTTCCACCAACATTTTGATTCAGCCTCCTCCGCAATTAAACCTTAATACTAAAAATCAAAACTTTACACTTGTTCATTAGTTGTTTATCATGAAATTGCTATTTCTTTTATTGCTTTGCTTGACGCTTGTCTATTCTCGAGATGTTTTGAATAAAGACCAAGGGGTTATTTGTGCTTTGATGAAAACTGGTAAGAATCCAACTTATATTGAAGTAGAGTTGGATAAAATCAGTTCCAAGGATGATACGGTCAAATTCCCCGTGTTTATCTTGCATTATACTGATTTGCTTGAAATATCTCATTTACCCAATTCTAACAAGTACCAGCAAGAATTTGTCACTGATAAACCAACTGCTTGGTCCCATGTTAATCCCGATATTGATGAAGTTCCAGAGAAGGATAGGGCCAAATTCGTTGTCGCATTCTCTAAAGAGAAACCTACTTTAAATCAACCAATTGTCCATTTAGGCGAGCCAGCGCATTATGATGTAGCTGAAGATGGTTATTACTGTGTATACATTGCCCAGCCTTTGGAAGTGGAAGATTTTGCAGCTCCAGTTACGTTTAAGCAATCGCATGGTAACTTACCATACATGGCATACAGATTGTATATACAACAAGCGTTTGTTTTGTTGGTTTCTATAATAATCTTGGGGTATTTACTCCATTACATTGTGAAGTTCAAGGTTGGTAAAGACTTTACCAATTTGAATTCTTTGTCTATTATTTCTAGAGCTACAATCTTCTATGTCATGTTCCCTTACATTGTCATTACGGCTATTCAACTACTCTTGAATTTTGTGTTTAACAAATGGATTAGTACCTCCTCCACAAATATCATTTTCAACTTGTTCAATTTTGGAAGTGTCTGGTTGAGTTTGGCGTTTGTGTCCTTTTACAAGTATATGATATTGATTTTCGCCATGGGATTTGGAACCGTCTACTATACCAGGGGTAATACCAAGAATTATCGTGAATTACCCACCAAATTACATCAGGTATCCAAATACCTTTTAATTGCCAATTTAGTCGCCAACACCTTGATTGCTTTCTCAAATTACGAAATTGCTAATGGCTCGGATACAATCAATCAATCTCAAGTTCTTTTTGGCCTTTTTGGTTTCGTGTGGACGATTTTGTCCATGGTTTACTATTTCAAAACAAAACTATTGATCGCCAAATTCCCTCCCATTTCAAACACGAATAGCAATTCCACCGATTTGAATGACAATATCTTGAAGTCGTTCCGAAACTCCATTGTCGTCATTTTTGTCTTGCCCGTCCTTATCAACCTCGTCTCGGCGATTTATTTTGTCTTACAATCGAAGAAATCAGTAATCGATCCTACCAAGTTACCCCCTCCAAGTCAGGATCCAGATGGTGATGTCCTTTCTATCATGACCGCCGATGTGCTCGAAAATACCGTGTTCCGGGCCCCATTCGATATTTTATTCTTGAATGCTTCGTTGGATGTTTTATTACCCGTTGTTTGCATATATGCCATCTGGATTAGAACTAATACTGGTTTAATCATTGAGGAAGAATCAAATGGGGACGGGTATGCCAATGTCAATGAGTTTATTATTAGTGATGACGATGACTTAAATGAAAATGAAGTTGATAATTTTGATGATGGCTCAACCCCTCCACCAGTATATGAAGAAAATAGTACTGCTGGTGATAATGATAATGTTAATTCTAACGATACTGATAATAATAATAAACCAAGACCTAACGGAAACGATGTCTAGTTTAATATCATTTGTATATACGGTGAAGCTATAAAATAAATTTTATTTCATGAAGAATATCAATGTGTACTGGTTTGTCTTCATTCGTTAAAAGAGACCAGAAAAATGACAGTGTAGCTAGACAGGATCATTTCACTTGAGTCGCTAAACAACACTTTAACAGATAACTGATAATCCGGAATCTAGATAGAAGCATGCAACTAGTGGAAGTTTTGGAGAGAAATTTTGGGTACTAAATATGAATACCAGACTTTTATAAGGGAGATTTTCTATTGAGCCTCTAGGTATTGATAATTGTATACACTAAAATAAATATCGTCTAAAATAAGGTTATTTATTCCATGTTTTTCATATAACTTTCTAAATCAGTACAATATTTTTATTTTAAATACTAGATTTGTATTCTAACAATTGTATTTTATATTCCCAAAGGTCAAACATCAATCATAATGATACATATATTTTTCGATATACCTATACAATAGGGTCAATAGTACATAAGATCTACAAGAAATACGGTCAATTAACTAATTCTAAATCTAACTACTTCTTTCTCTACCTCTAGAGCCATGTTGAGGT
>JAXQKE010000223.1:0-33180 GCA_037042355.1 Candida sp. Y128-05E | reverse complement strand
CAACTGGGGTGGCGTCAACTTTTTCAAAAGCAGCAGCGTCGGTATCGTCGATTTGGGTTAATTTGACCATATTTTGTTTTTAGGTTCTTGTTATATACTTAGCAATTGGTTTCACTCGTTGAAAACTTTTAAAATTTGAACATGACACGACGGCTGCAAAAATCCTGCAGATAATATAACATATACAATAACAGGAACATTGCAACAACTACCACAACAAATCAAATGATCTACTTTAACTTCAACCATATTGATAAGCCAAGTCATTCAAATCAAGGATTGGAATTTCAACTTCATTGGTTAATTTGTAACCAATTTGTTCCATTTCACCGGGATACCTCCTCATATTATAGAATTGTATCAATGCTCTTAATGCAATCTCTTGGTCATAGGAATTGTTAAAATCAGTTTCTAGATCCTTCCCACTCAACCAATTATCTCTTAATGATAATTTCAAATTCAAATAAATCTGCGATATTAAATCCATATTTACCGATTTCCATTTCCTTCCTTGATAGGGTACTAGTTTCTTTAATGTTTTCAAAATCGGAATGGTTAAGCTTGGACAGTTATAATTTATCAACAACATCTTATATAATTCACTTGGTTTCAATTCATTCAATGTAAATATTCTTTGGGTGAGGTTTTTGATCAAGATTTTATTATTAATCGTTAATAAATTGGATAATATAAATGTATAATTGGCATTGAAACTTGTAATGTAAACATTTTTAATGTTGTTAGTATCATTAACTTTAGGTAGACTTGATATATGTTTTTTATTTATAAGTTCATATCGATGATTATCCGGGAATTGTCGTATACAATTATTGAAAAATTCAAATTTTGGCAAGACAATTTTGGGATTCATAATCTTATTTTGATTGATTAATATATCATACTCGGTCAAATCATCTATTTGTTCGTTCGGTTTATGAATGCCTCTTAAATTGGCATTATTAAAACCTTTACTAATGTAATCTAACGATAACGTGAAAAATTGTTGATCAAATAGTATCGAGGTGAAATAATAATATTTCAATACATGACTTACCTTAAACCATCTTAATAATAAAACAATTATTGCAGAACTTGCCTTTAACGTAATCTCCTTAATGTTGACCACTTCGAGTTGTCGCATCAAAATGAAGTCAATTGCTTCTTTAGGAGTATCATCCATATTATTTCTGTTGGAAGCATTGAAATACGACGTTTCTGGGTTCAATTCCCATTCGGCATAGTTCAAATTATAATCATACTTATTCGCTTTCATAGTTTCAATCAATACCAGGACAAATGTATGTAGATGAACAAGATTTTTTTCATAAAACTTTTCCACTCGTAAGATTGAGTTTATTTCCGATTTTCTACTAGGGTATTTCTGCTTGAGAGTCTCATTAAAATCAAACTCATTAGAATCGGGTGTTTCGTATTCATTAACATGTCCTCTTTCTTGTACCATGAATTTTTTACGTTCATCCCATAATCGTTTAGTTGAATAACTTTCATAAATTGAATTCTTAAGGATTTCATCCGCTTGCTTTAATGCAAAGGGAACTTCTGTATTTTCTGTATTATCAACAGTCGATGTTACATTCGGATAAATAAATGGCATCGCTTGGTTCACCTGGTAAGATCTTCTAATTTTCTCACCACCAGTTAAATAGTCCGAAGCCGATAGATTAGGTGAGGGTACTGGTGTAGCAATATGTACCGTTTGTGCTGGCAATTGATTCATCACTGTGTGTGATTTATTTGTCTTGGGACTTTCAATTAGGTTTGATAAGGAATTGGAGAAGCTATTCATGGCCATAAAATATTTATAATCTTCTTCGATTGAATCTGGAATCTTGTTTTCCTTCAAAGATTGTTTGGCTGCTTCGGAACTTTGATTTATGCCATCCAATTGTTCGTGGAAACCTTTGAAATCAAAAGATTTCCCCAGACTATCATACAAAGGATATTTATCGGTCAAATCTTCTCTGAATGCATAGTAATCCAACGGGGAACAAGTTAATCTATTTGAATCGTCTTTACCACCTTTATTAACAATATTATGAGTTTGGCATAAAAATTCATTACACGATCCCAACTGCAGTGAATCACCCATTTCTAATAAGATTAATTTCCAGGTCATCATTATAAGATATCGTATTCGATAATGTTTATTTGGCTTCCATTTCCAAAATTCAATGAATTTAACTAAAGTCGATAATAAATCCAACTGGTCTAACGTTTGAATAAATTGCCCGTCAGATTGACGAATCAGAATATTAATCATAAAATATAACAAGGTTAATACCCTGAAGAAATTCATTTGTAAATTGGGTGAAAATGGTGGGTCTATTTGTTTATTTATGATTTTATGGAGAAAATCTTGTAACATTTCAATTAATGGGGTATAAAATTCCATCTTTATGAATGTTTCATTGTTCAACTTGATTCTCTGCAATTGATCTGATTTGGTAGAATTAGGAGCAAACTCTCCATATGAATAATATATGAGTTGTTTCAATACTTTAGTCAAAGTTTGGTCATCAGTAATTGTATTATAATTTTTCAATATCCGTAAACTGTTTTGAAACAATTGATCTAATGGAGTAAAGGAAACCATTTGTGTATACATCATCAGTATATCTCCTAATCCTATAGCATCGATAAGATCATTATATGCGAACCATTCATTCAATTCGGTAATCAAATCGTCTTGATCAGTATATTCGTATTGTAAATGTGATCGAGTTATCAAGAACTGGTAATTCAATTCTCCCGATTGACTCGTGTCACCAGGTTTATCATATGACGATTGATTTGATTCAATTTGATCAGCCATAGCTTTCAATTTGCTTTGGAAAGTTTCATCCAAGGAGGTTTCGTTAATCTCTCGTGTAGTTGAAGCATCTGGATGGTCAATTATCTGATCCTCCAACTGATCTATCAGAATCAGCTCCTCCAGCATTGTAAATAACTATCAATTTCTCATATGGTGGTTTTACAGCATACGAATCAACACTGTTTTCGTGTAGGCAGAAAAATCAAAACAGAGCGGCCGGCGTAAAATTTACCACGACCTGGACGTAGAGATAGAAAGATTGACGTAGTGATAGAGCGACAGAGGTGGAAGTTTCCCAGATACTACAGAATTAAAAGTATTAGTATATTATGCCTAGCAAAAATAATGTTTAGATCTCACGAATTCCTTCCAATTGCCATGATATGTGTAGTTTATCAAATATTTGTCTTCCTTTTAAGGATGTTCCATTGTAGCCATCAAAATCATCCCAGGTTAATGTTAAACTGTTAGACGTCACTGATTCCCAGAAGATATTGAATTTGGCACTGACAAATGAACCGATATGTAACTTGATATCTGATTTATTGTAAAAGTTTGGCATTTTTTTGTAATCCATTTTGTATTGTAAGTTTCTGACAAAGCCAATTTCGTCAGTTGTTTCGGTAGCTTTCCAAGTATAAAGCTTAACCATCTCAGTTCCTCCTTTGTCTGAAAGAAGATGAGTCCAAGCATCAATATTTTCTTTGTGGGGTCTCCAGTTGATTAATTCAATTTTCAAAAATTCCATTTTTAATAAAGGATAATCGTGGTAATCTTCTAATATTAATGGATTATCGACCATTAGTTTTATATACTCAAAATATCTAAAATCTGATATAATTGATACTCCACCTCCTACGAAATGCTTCAACCTTTTTTGGGTAAATAAATCTTTGCCGGCTTTCAAACTATAACTTTCATAAGTCATCAAGTATGCACAAGCGACAGCACCACTTCTAGCTTTACCATAATTACAATGGATCATAGCAACATTATTCTCTGATCTGTTCAAGAATTCCCTAATCAGTTGAATACAATGCAACATTAATTTTATCGGTGGAGGTTCATGATCTGGAAATGGAAAAAACGAAACTAGACGATTAAATTGTTCATCAGGATGATCATATCCTTCCTCTCCTAAATTGAATACCTTCCAGTTATTACCATGGCAAAAGATAAGGTCTCTAAATACAACTTCAGCTGTAGAATAGAATATAGAATTATCATACGTAATAGTTGGAGCTCCAGAAACCATTATTCTGGGGGTAATGTAGGAAATATCCAATTCTTCATCATGATCATCATCATCATCATATACCGTATTCTTAGGAATATTAGCAAATGGAAACCCTTCCATACTTCTAACTATGGGTACAATTTTTATTTGTGGTAATAAAAAACCTAATGGCTGCAAAATGGCAAAATGGCACAAAAATAAACTATGAATTATATTTTGAACAGTACAAAACTAAATCATACAAACAATCATATATACAAAGAGTAGGATCAAGGCTATGATAGCACTACATTCATCATCACTTGGTTGAGGTTCTATTGGTTGTAAATAGCACCATTTTCTCTCATAACTTCAGCAATTTTAGCGGTTAAAATGGGGTCGTTCTTAATTCTCTTTTGCATTTTAGTGGCTTCAGCAAATGAAGTGGCTTGGACTTTTTCGTCAAAAGATCTGGCTAATCTAGAAGATTCTTCGAATAAAACAATAGCTTCATCGACTTGATCTTTTTGTAATTTGATTTGAGCCAAAGAGATTCTGGCTAATTCAGATTTAGGATCTAATTCACAGGCTTTGATTAATAATTCTTCGGCATCGTCCATCTTTTCGTAACTTTCACGGGAAATACAAGTGGCTTTGTTGATCAATGGAAGAGCACCAACGGAAAAGGTTGGCAAGCATTCTTGTAATCTAGCGGCAATGTCAAATTCAAGACAAGCTTCTTTGTTTTTGCCCGAATCGGCCAAGATTTCACCATAGTAGTTTGGAACTTCTGGGGAAGTTGGGAATTTCAATTTAGCTTCGGTGAATTTATCGTTAGCTTGATTGACAGACCCGTTTTTGTAAGTGATACAGGCTAATTGGATGTAAGCATAGACGTTATTAGGGTTTAAGTCTCTGGCTTTGTTGAAGTTGACTTCGGCATTCTTTAAATCACCAGTTAAATAGTATAATTGACCTAAGTGGTAGAAAATATCGGAACATTTAGGGTCCATGTCTTCGGCTCTCTTGAAATCACCGAGGGCTTCTTCGTAAGAGGATTTATCAGCGTTAATCAAAGCACGGAAAACATAAGCTCTTGGTCTTGGTTTCAAGGCAAGGGCTTTTTGGATATCGGAGGCAGCGGCAGCAGGATCGTTTTTCAAGAATTTGAAGGCGGCAGAGTATTCGAGAGCAATAGCGGCGGCACCAGCTTGAGGAGATTCGGTATCTAATTCTTCGACATTGAAAGCTTGGACAGATTGGTTGATGGCGGTATCGGCGGCTTCATAACCTTCTTGGGTGTTGGCCTTTAATGAATTTAAAGCGTCAAACAAGAATTTTTCAGCACCGGTAGACTCTTCAGAAACACCTTCTGGGGTGGTTTCTTCGACGAAAGCACCAAAGAAAGAACCAATGGTAGCAGCGGAAGGTAATTGTAATTCTTTAGGAGCGCTTTCAACAATCTTGACGGAATGCTTCTTCAATACTCTTTCCAAAACAGTTTCAATAGATTTGTTAGAGAAACCGCCATAGATAGTCAAAGCAGTCAAGTCAAACATGGCGTCTTCGTACTGTTCGATAGTTTCGTAAGAAGTAGCTCTACGTAAAACACATTTAGTGTAATCTGGTTTCAATTTGATAGCTTCGGTAGTATCTTTGATAACATTTTCATGATCGTTTAAAGCAGCGTAACAAGCGGATCTGTTAGAAAAGTAAATAGGGTCTTTTTTCAATTGTAAAGCAGCAGAATAGTAAGTGATAGCTTCATCGTATTTTTTACTCTTAAATTCAGAATTACCATCTTCTTTTAAGGCAAGAGACCATTCTTCAATTTCGGAATCGGATAATTTAGCAATGATTTCTTCAGTCAAGGCTGGAGCACCTTGGGAATCAACAGGGTATACTCTAGCTTTGACATCCTTCTTTTCTTCAGTTTCACTGTTGGAGTCTTCAGCAGTAGCTTTAGTCTTTTTACTCTTTTTCTTTTGTTTTCTCTTCTTGGTTGCGTCTGAAGGTGGTTGACTCGAAGATTGTTGACTGTACACATAGTAAGCAGTGGCTGCAGAAGCAGTGGCCAAAGCAGTGAGTGCTATGGCAGTCTTGTTCCTCGCAAGAAATGAGCTAACGTTGTCTGAACTTGACATATTGGATAATTCAGAAGAAAGTTGGTTCTTTTTAAAGCAAACTTCAATACAATTTTTTCACTGGTTGAAATAAAATTTGTTGCCGCTTTAAATTACGTCAGCAAAAAACGGTTGCAAAAAAAGAAAACGAAAGAAAGAAGTATTAAAGAAAGAGGGGAAAGACGAGATTTATTACATCTATAGAGCTAGATTAACATACTAACTAATTGGTATTATTCTTTCATTAAAATGTGTTTTTCTTTTCTTTTTTTAATTTTTTTTTTTTTCATCTATCTATACCTATATATATTTTCAACCTTCCAAATCTTGGTAGTACCTGGCATGTTGCTGATACCTTCTACGGGCCCCTTGATGCTCGTTTTCATTTTGAAACGAACTTTCTCTCATTACGTCGTCATAAGTTGGTAAGGTCAACTGGGTTTCATCATTCGAGCTTATTGATTGGTTGGCCTCTTGCATTGCCAATTGTTGTTTCTCAGATGGACGTGTGGGCATGGGTGGTGCGGTGTTTCCACTGCCAGCGGCACTTGCATGGCTGTCACGACGATCTAGTTTACCTATACTATTTCTTGAAGCATTCGAATGCAATGTCGACGTCATATTCAATCCACTCAACACTTTGATATTAGCACATTTCAATTCGACATATTTAATCTTGGGGTTTGATTTATCGAATTTTGTTCGTTCACTGGTGAACCCTCCTGTAATAGACAAATCATACGATCGGGCAATATTACAAGTTTTGAAACTGGGGGCAATGTAGTTGGGAAGTTTGGCGTTCAGGAAATATTTCAGCGGGATCTCTATTTCGTATTGTTTGGGTGTGTCTATTGAAGATTGGGGGGACGTACGGCCGTTCTTACCGTTTTTTAAATCGAATTTTAGATTGTCGAAAATGTTATCGCAGATAGGGATGCTTTCCGTGTGTGAACCCTGGTGGATCTCGCTGGAGGAGCCATCATCCTCCAAGATTGATGTGGAGGTGGTTGAAGTCAACTTGATAATCAATCTGTGTAAGTATATCACTCCCAACCCATTACTTTCTTCCGGTAAATTGTGCTCACCTAGGGTATACCTACCCGGGTTTAGTTTACTGACAAGGTACAATTTGAAGGATGGTTTCTTCATTGGGATTAAAAACGCCGGGTGACGGAACCTGATTTCAAATGAGAAGGGAACGTCTTTGGCAGTGATTTCCGGAACTGGTGGTGCAGCCACGGGAGCTGGTGCACCATCAAACATCTTTCCGAAGAACCCCTTCCTGGAAGGGGCTGGAGCAGGTTGTGGCATCTTGACCCCAATAATCTCGGGAATTCTATTCTTAAAAATTAACTCTTTTCTGACAAAGACCTCCCTATACTCTTCGTAATCCGTCTGTATAGGCTGCATGCTGGGATTTAGATCCAAAGGCAAGAAAATAAACGGATCGAAGGAACGGAGGTTGGCTTTTAATATAGACGATCGTTTACAAGTGACTTTAACGAAATATTTGATACTAGCGAAATCGTCCATTCCGGATAGTGATGGGGGGAGTTGGGTGGTTATGTGGTAGTTCTTTTTGGTGGTGGCTCCACCACCAGTTTCACCATTAACAAACTGATTACCTAAATTCTTTAACATATTACTATTAAAGTTCCCATTATTAATAGTAAAATCCAACTTCTTCTTATTAAAAGAAATTTTATTACTTATCCCTTGCATTTTGACACAAGAATTATTCATGGGAATTGTAAATTCGAATGGGTATGTATAATTACCTGGCACTAGAGTAAACTCCTTAGCTTGACTGACCTGTCGGATATTATCAGGAGGAAACACTATCAGTGTATCATATAACACTCGATGAATATCAACGATATTCTTCATTCTAGTTTCATTACGTTTCCTAGTTCTCTGAGGAATTGCTAGTTCAGATCTGCTAATACCTTGTAGTTTAACTTGAATATAATTCAAAGAGATTGAAGTAGTAACAATTAAAGTAACAACACCTTTAATAATATCATGATTTGTAAAAGTACCATCTGTTTGAGTACGATCTAATTCGACCTTAACATCACAACCTGAACCCATAGTTGATGCTAAGAAGCAACTGTTAGATCTAATGGCTGTATTGTGTTAATGAAAAATATATCCTGTATATAGAAAAGATGACACAAAAGCAATCTCTGTCTGGCTCTCCGCTCAACTTTTCACCCTGGTGAAAAGTTTGGTCCTTTTTACAATGTTTTTAACAAGAACTAGATTTATTCCAACAATTGTTAAGAATAGACACTTCTCTACTACTAAAATCATGTCTGCTCCAGCCACTACTCAAATTGAAATCTTACAAGAAGGTGACGGTAAAACTTTCCCTAAACAAGGGGATTTAGTCACCATCCATTACACTGGTACTTTGGAAAACGGTAAAAAATTCGACTCTTCCAGAGACAGAGGTAAGCCTTTCCAATGTACCATTGGTGTTGGTCAAGTCATTAAAGGTTGGGACACTGCCATTCCTAAATTGTCTGTCGGTACCCAATCCAAATTGACCATTCCTGGCCATGAAGCTTACGGTCAATCCGGTTTCCCCGGTTTGATTCCTCCTAACGCTACCTTGGTTTTCGATGTTGAATTATTAGGTGTTAATTAGATAGTTTATAGTAATGTATTTCTGTTATCCATGGGCCACTACGTGGCCCACATGCTTATAAAATTGAATCTAGATGTACTTTAACATTCTGTTAAATTGGTATGATGTAATGTAAATGTTAAAAATAGATGAAACCACAAAAGTAGCATTGGGACAATAGCAAGGGAACGGGAGTTATCTAGATTGCTATGTAAAGAGAAGGGATGTGTCTAGATTGCTTAGATGTCAATGGCTGGTCGATAATTGTTAACTCCGGTTGTGGTTCATATCAAGGGTTTACTGCGTGGTGGCAAAACTTGGTTTAAGGTTTGCTCGGAATCGGTACTAAGTCGGCCATAGCACAAAAGAGGGAAGTAAAAGTAGATTTCAGCCATTGAGTGGTACTGTCTTTGTCTACTTGTATTTCGTTTTCTTTGTTCTCTATATACTATTTCTCTATTTACTACTGAGCCAGGGGGAAATGCGTATGTCTTTTAATGAGGATAATACATTTTTATTATATGACTGTGGAGTAATACGTTTTATTGCGTATATCCCGTATTTTATTTGATATGTATGTAATTGAAATCCAGTCATTTCATTGAATCTTACCTCTTATACGATTATTAACCCTATAAGCTGTTTTCTTCACATTTGTGAATTCATGAGATATAAGCAGAAGAATTATAATTTTACGAATTATCTTAAAATTTACATATTTATATTAAACTTGATTTATAAAGTTAAGCGAAGAATAGGTTGACGACTATTCACTATTTACTGGTGGTTTTCCAATATAATAATCCATTCTTAACCATGATATTTTCATTTACTGATAACGTCGGTAAGCCGAACTTGTAATTAACATCGTATACCTTGAATATAGGCAATTTCAAATACGCGGTAGAAGCTGTTGTCAGCTGGGGATATTCACCATAGAAATTCATCGCATGGCGACTAAATGGTAATACTTGAAATACGTCTTGCTTCAATGGGACAATATTTCGGTCATCCAGGTCAAATCTCCAATCGGGTTCAGCAATCAATTGGGTAGTGAAATTGAATATTCTCGGGGTGGGATTTTCAAGGATATACTTAAGCTCAATCTTGTTGTTGGTGTCTTCTTGTATCGTCAATAACACTCGTGGGTCAGAAAGTGGCAACACAATCTCCCACTCTTGACTAGTAAACGTCTGCTCAATACTATTAGTTTTCCGCTTCCACATTATTTTCACAGTCGTAGTGGTAGTAATCGTCCTATGCGAATACCCACTTTTACTCTTGGTGGTGAACAATTCATGGTAAGTTTTCGAGGTTAGTACCGAAGAATTTTCTTCCATGTCTATAATCACTTCATTATTATTGGGTTTAATATCAAACTCAAGACTGGTAACTTCAATGTCCAAATTTTGCTTGATTTGCACATTGGCAGCCCATAACCTCACCGGGATCGGTAATAGCAAATTGTTGCTATTTTCTGGTATCACAAATGGTGATGGCATATACTTCGACTCATCGTCATCGTATCGTGGACTTATAATTAAATTCAAATCAAAAAGTTTGTTAATTACCCGATATTCCTCACTAAAATTCTCATATACTGACTCGATCTCATTTTCCAATTCGGCTACTCGAGTTTTTATATCAACAATCATGGTGTAATTCTTGTCATTAGCACCATCATTAGGAGATTTGATCAAGGAAATGTTCAAATTGATTGTCTTTTCACCACCATCATTGTCTTCAGTTAAGTCACGAATACTTAATGGCTCATCATCTTTCAATTCATCCCAGTTCACCAACGTAGTCAAGTCACATTCTGCTTGCTCATCAGATGATATTCTTATAGTAGGAACTAATTCAATAAATTGATACTTTATTCGTTTATGCTTAGGATGATTGAATTTTATTGTGATAGGCATTGATACCTTTTCTCCTATACATATATTTTCAATCGGTTGACTAATCAATTCAACATCTGGTTTGACAGGTTTGATTTGTATGGTATTACAGTCATTCTTTAATCTTATCCGGTTTATTCCCTCATGGTTATAGACTTTCATATCTCGATTGATTTGTGGCTCAATAGTTTTCGTTTGATGGATATCAAATACAATATCATCTATTTTTAAGGAAGCATCAAATTTAATAGATTGAATTTTGAAATTACCGGCTCGCTGTGCTGGTTGATTGAATTGAACAATTTTAAAATCCTCGTTTCCCAACTTCAAATTTATTTTACCTTCAAGGTGATTATCACATTGTTCAATCTCAAGTAAATTGAATTTTGATGTTTCTAATTCTGATGAATTATGTATGACTACTTGTTTAAATCCGCTTACTTCAGTTTTATCTTCATTTTCATAATCAATCTCAATCTTGTTCACAACAAATTCAACTTTATTATTGGGTAAAGCTTGTTGCAACTCTTCAAGATTACATTTAGATTTGATTATCAATTGATTGGTGCAATTTTCATATACGTACGTTTCATAATTATGATTTTGATTAATAACCAAACTGTCAACTTCCAACATGTCATACAGTATCGATACGCCTTCAATGTCTTGTAGATCCAAATCAGGAAATACCTTTTTAGGTTTACCAGTAAATGTTACCAATTGAATCAATGTTACTAAGAACTTGCTTGGATTTAATTTTTGGTATTTGTCTAGTAACTTAATTAATATCAAGTTTTGTAAATAAATATCATCAATATGTTTCAAACTATTTTCATAATATGTCAATGATTCCTCTGAAGAAATGGAGTCGTATTCTTCTGCCATTAACCAATAGACATAAGAAACAATAGTTTGTGAACTATCTTTTTGAGATTCAAGATAACTCAAGGCCGATTCTAATAAATTGATTTTCAAATTCTTAATATCTTCGGGTATTAACGTTGATAACAAGAAATCACGAGGTGAAATAGTAGTTATTGCTGGTTCGAGTAGGGAATATGAATGCATAAAATTAAGATCCGGAGTAAGGTATATTTGGTAGGATAATTTATCAACAAATTTGATTCCACCAAAATAGGATAAAATTGATGATTTTGTCTTGTTTGGTGGGATTGAGGTATTGGAAACAATAGACGAAGGTATTTTATCCATCAATTGACCGAGCCATTTATATTGAATCGATTGCCAATATCTTGTAACATTTTTGGAATCATATTGAGAATTAGCTATATCAGTGATAATAGCCACATGGGCACCATGCTTTTTCAATGCTTGTACAGGATCATCCAACGAGTAGTACCCTCGAACAATATGAAAGGCGATGATATCGACTAAATTTCGAAATTGGAAATATAACTGCAAGTCATGATCGGATAACTTGTATTGTTTGATTAATTTACCATCGAAACAATCGACAAGAATCTCAGTTAAGTTGTTATAGGCAATTTCCAACAATTTAATTGCAGGCTGTAAGTTATGAGGTAGGTAAAACTGAGTCAAGATTGATTGTTTTAACAAATTTCTCGTTTCAAGAAAGATCGGCGTAATCTCTACTCCGGTATCTATGGAAATTGTTGATGGGCAGGTATAGTATTTCTCATTACGCTGTTGAATCTTTGCCTCTTTGGAACCATAAAAAGTATTAGCCAGATTCTTGAGATTCTTCAATAAATTTGTGACCAAAATCTCGAAATCTCCCTCGATATTAGAATTTAAATACAATAAACCATTATGTCTCGGTAATTGAGTCAAATTACGTAAATCATTTATCCTAACTTCATCATTAATAGAATCTTCTGAATTAGATATAACAATAACCACCAATTTGATGCCGAGCTTTAATAATTTCCTCTTGAACGTCAATATTTCATCCGCCATTTCTACATCTTTATCTATTTCTGGCAAATTGCACACCACAACAAATGCAAACGGGTAATGTTTTGTATACTTTTCTATCCACTTTTCTGAAATGATACCATTGGGAAACAAATCAGAATTGATATTAAATGGAGATAATTGTGAATGTTCCAGACCAGAACTCTTATAAATGTCAAGGTATGATACGTCCTGTGTATCTACCGCACTGATTCGATATTTATAACTCGATACTCTATCTTTAATAATCGAATTGTCCCATATTTTACCAGTAACATCATAACTATTCAACCATTTCAAAAGCAATTGACTTGTAGTTTCGTCCACCTCTTCCTTCACATGTACTTTAATCAATGGAGCTAGCTGCTGTAGGAATGTATCATTGTAGTGCTCCATTCTAAAAGAATAGTGTATTTAGCTGTAAAATCATCAAAACGCACCACCTTAGATTTGATTTTCTGCTGCTAATCTCTTCATTTTAATTACTAAGAAGCATGAACAGTTCAGAAGGTGCTATAAACGCTAACCCCACTATTGTGGATGTATCAGAACTACCTTCAAGATTAGGAGATGGTTCTAGGAAGTTGGTAGATCAAAATGACGACTTTATTCAGCAAATTATCTCGTTATCTTTAACTACACCAAAGATTGATATACAACAAGCTACAGAAATGCCAGAGTTGGTTTCTGATGATCTGGTATCAGATGAAGAGTTGGTAGAAGAAGAAGAGGACGAACAGATAGATGAACAGGAAATCTTTGATTTGATATCAACTATTTCTGATCCAGAACATCCTTTGACCCTAGCACAATTAGCAGTGGTTAATCTTGTTGATATTCATATCACTCATGGAGCTAATAAATATACCGATATATCAGAAATCTTGATCAAAATCACCCCCACCATCACACATTGTTCTTTAGCCACTTTGATTGGTTTGGGTATACGAGTACGTTTGGAAAGATGTTTACCTCCAAGATTCAGGTTTAAAATCTTGATTAAAGAAGGTACCCATCAATCGGAAAACCAAGTCAATAAACAATTAAACGACAAGGAAAGAGTAGCCGCTGCTTGTGAAAATGATCAGTTGTTGAGTGTCATTTCGCAAATGTTATCTACTTGCAAATGAAAAGAATATTCTTCATGTATTAAAAGAATTTCTATATATTAAAAATACACTAATTATAAAAATACACTCATTATCATTAAAATTAAATATTAAATTACCCATTATTAGAATTAAACATGGACCATTCGAGGGTAGGGCGGAGTTGATAGTGTGAACTTCCAGTATTGGACAGTCAACTTTGGTGATATTATGCTTTATAGTCTTATAAAATACCATTTCTGTTATTATGACAATTGTAGTTAACCAGGGGAGTAGTCGAGGACACTTTTTGAAATGTTGTTTTAAGTTGATCGATTTGGGTAAGCGAGTATTCATTAATGGACATCAAATGTTAGAAAGTCCTGATTTAGAAAGTTCTGCTGAGCAACTATTGATGTAAACCATCAATGAAACAGACCACTGACGGCCCACATGTTGTATCGCTGGTTCTTGTGATAAGATATCCAATTATAATATGCGATTGAAATTGAGTTTTAATTTAGCAAAATTCAACGAGAAAGAAATAGATATTTCCCTTTGTCGTTAATCGATTCAATACAGACATTGTCGCATATAATGTACAATAAAGTTAGTCCTCATGCCTTTAGACTTAAAACGGTGGCCACATGCTTAATTGTCCACTTTCTCGATTTTTCAGTCTGTTCCCAAGTTGACTTATGCTTCATTGGCAATATTATCGGTTAGTGAGCGTGATTGGATGACTTCATTCATCACTAACTTTGTTCATTCAGTTTAGTAGCAAAGTTCACGTCTTTAGTAAATTCTTCGATTACTCTGACCACATAGTTTACTGATACACTTCGCTTGGTCAAGGGAAGCTCCGCAAAGTCACTTTGTTCGAGTTACTTGGTTGAATCAGTTTAGTAAAAACATCGCTTGCTCAGTTTGATCTCAGTTCGCTAACAAACTTCGCTTCGCTCGTTTGTTCGCTCATTTGTTCGCTCAGTTTGCTTCCTTCCCATACACTCTCAACGCCGCATAATCCAAAACCATCTGGCTAACATCAATCACGACAAATTTAAAAATCTTCTTCTGGAGAAACTCCAACAATTTAATCGATTTATCATAATCGGCCTCATACCCCTGTAAATTTTTCAAAATCAAGTCGGTGATTTGCAAAAACTTATACAATTGGCCATAATACTCAAATTTCAATTTCCGATTTTCCATTTTCTGGTCTTCTGTCGAAATCAGCTGGAACTGGCCTTGTTGTCGAGATTCGTTAATGGTATCTGTCGAGGGCAGGGCCAGGGTCCTCCTCCGGGATGAAGACGAGTTATTTCTTGCTATCAGGCTATTAGTCTGGATCGAGTTCCTACTATTATTAGTCTGGACTGAGCTTCTATTATTTGTCAGCAATGAGTTCCTGGAATTGTTTGAAGATACCGAGTCCCGTTTCTTGGTCAATTTATTAAAAACATTTGTCTTTGAAAGGAGTGAGTTTAAGGGTTGGGAGTTTGCTTCAGATGGAGACTGGTGCACCGGAGACTGAGGCCTCGAGGGAGGAGGAGAAATGCTGGCGCCCATGCTTGCCGACATGACAGCATTCAGCATACCTTCTGAAGCAACCTGGCCCAATAAAGTCGACAAACGTTTACGAGAGGCAATAATTTCTCGCGAGAAGGATGACATTCTTTTGGGTTGAGAATGCAGGGAACTTCTAGTATAAATCGAGCTTGCTTGCAAGCTCTGAGTGTCACTATTTCTATCACTATTTCTATGAGTACTTTTAGTACTTTTAGAATAATGAGACTGAGCAAGGGTTTCATTATCATTTTCATCCTCTTCGTTTACTGAAACATCGGGAGGAGAATATATAGACCCATTTGAAGATCTATCAGGAACTTCATAAATATTATAAGCAATTAACAATTTTTCAAAATGGTTTAAACTAGCGTCATCTAAATCTTGATTATTAGCAACTTCTTGACCTAACCAAGTAAGAATTTCACCTAGAATAGATGATTTAATCTTGCAATCTTTAATAACGATTGAATCTCTTAACCAAGTATCCGGAGGGAAAGCAATATTGGGAAACAATTCCACTTGTTTGTTAAAATTAAACTCATCTTCGGTGACAGTATTAGTATTATCATTCAATACATCACTATTCAAGTTTAAAACTGTCAGGAGAAAGTTAACAATTAATGAATATTTATTATAGTTTAAAGGGATGGCTAAGGATAGTCTTTGGAAAGGTCTAGCCACCTCTCTATCTACTGAAGTCATGTGGAGGTAAGGTAAAACAGTGTTGACAGATGTAACCTGCCTCGTTAAAAAAACAAAATAAAAAAACCTTAAATGGAAATGACATAAAATGACATAAGAAATGACATAAAATGACATAAGAAATGACAAGTGATAAGATAACTAGTCAAGAGTAGTCAATATATTTACATTAAAGTAAACTAAAGATAAATGGAATATTAACTTATGTATAAATTATATATATATTATTTATCCACCTTCTCCTATTCTTGTTATCAATACCACCTTTGTATCCACCTAACTACAATTAACTAGAGAAATTGTGATAAACATAAAATAAATAAACCTAAGGTAGATTGATGAACTAGAAAAGAATGGAAATGTCCAGTAAATTCCTGTTCTATTCTCTCTTACTTACAAAATATTCAATTGTAGGTTGATACCGAAGTAACCGAAAATACAAATAAAATGTTTTGGTAGGAGATAAAAGTAAATGAAGGATATGTATATCTATATATATATATGTTTAGAATGATTTATATATATTACATAGTATGTAGAAGTCAGTAGTAGTAAAAGTGGTAGTAATGGTACTATCTAGTAATAATAATAGAATTTAGTATTAATAATAGTAGTAAAATAGTCGCACTGTTTTTTATGGGGAGTGAAATTATTAATTTATCATTTAACTATTATCAATAATCATTTATCTCCATGTTATCTACAAAGAAACCTCGTTTCAACTTCCAATTAACTATCAATGATCTTTCCAATATTCCTCAGATCTCTGGTTATTGTTACATTGAAATCACTATTAGAAACACAAACCCTTTGATTAATCCTCTAAGAGTTAGATCTAAATTACTGAATTTAGGTAAGACTGATCAGGAAAGTGAGGATGATGATGCTAATGATACTGAAGATGAACCTCTGAAGAGTTTCCTGTCCCATGATAAGAACAAAGGGTGTACTGGTATTATTAAAGGTTCTACAGTAGCTGCAATCACGTCTAGAAAGAAGATTCATAATTTTAAATGTGCTTTTAATTTTAATCTTTCTTGTAACTTGAAATTTCCTTATAAGAAGTCTCAAAACTTGATTGGCAATAAGTTATTACTACTTAAAGTTTATTATATTCATGAAAATCAAGATTCCCTCATTGGTAAAACCGAAATTAATCTTGCTGAATATTTAAATTTTAATGAACCGGTTACTTCAAAGTATCTTTTAAAAGATTCCAAAATTAATTCGATTTTATCTTTGACAATAGATTTAAAGGAACTACCTTCCAATCAAGACTTCCACACACAACTACTTTTAAATGATAATTGGAATTCCCTGAATTCGGTTTCGTCGCTCAATAAAGAAATAAAATCCAATTCGTTCAATCTCCCGCAATTTGATCGCCAGAAAGTGTTTGGTGGGTTTAATAGTGCTCTAGTTGAAGACCAACGTGAAAAGGGTTCGTCTACGCCCCCACTCCTGCCTACCACCCCAGATTCCGAGAAAAAGTGTTTTGTTAAATCATCCACCGATAAGCTTAAACTGGGAACTAATCCCACTTTGAATTCAGGGATGAATCAGGAATTATTGCCCGCCGTTTCTCAAGCACATACCCAACCTGGGGTGGTTATGGACCCAATTGTCTCGGGGTTATATAGGAAGATCTTGGAGTCTACTTGGGATCCTGAGCTATTACCGTTGTTGGATTATACTCCGGAAAAGTGCATTAATGATATTTTTAATAATTCAGACAATCCAAAGGGGTGGTGTCCCAATGTGAAGCAGGATAATTGGGATGACGACGAGGATGATGGGTTGAAGAATTTGAATGGGTTGATTAGTGAATGTAAATTAAGAGAGGATTTGAGGAGTTGGGTGGTGGAGACATAGCGAGCGAAGCGAGCCATGTCGTAGTGACTTTTGTGGAAGTGAACGAAGTGAGCTTTCACGAGTGAGCTTCATTTATACTGATCAATAGTGATGTTTATCAACGAAGTGAGAATAGAGAGCATAGTGAAAGCTAGCGAGGAGAACTTTTGCGAGGGAATTTTTTTTAAATGGTTTGATTCATAGTGAATTTTGTCAATCAAGTGAGAATAGCGAGCGTAGCGAGTATTGAGATTACGTGGAACTATCAGCAAAGCTAACTAGAAACGCTTGTAAACGAAGCAATCATTGCGACCATTGTTACACTGGGTCGATATTGTCGTTGGCAAGACATGTTAAAATTGAAAGTAATTCAGGACCAATATATGGGCTCACTTCTACTGAACCTGAATAACTCTGTTTTAAACTGAATTGGCCCTTGGAATAACACACAATTGCAACTTGAAAGGTAAGTGATAGATAATATATTATTATCCGAACTAATTATCTAAATACTGATATTAGAAGCCAACAAATCGATGTGAAACCCCAAGAATAACAGGCAGATTATGGTAACTTTATAGTGCAGATATTTCCCCACAAGTAGTTCGATTTGTATGTGATCACTTCCAACAGTCTGATCATTGTTGGGCGTATAGAAATGATAATCTACATAAACTATCTTCGTCATTCATTATCTATAAGATCTATTTAAGGGGCCAATATCACTCGATATTTAGGTTTTTTCATTATTGGGTAGTATTATTATGTAACTCTATTTAAGTTTTTAGGATTGTATCGATTAATAATAGAACAATTATTTTGTGAACTATTTTGGCAACAATTTGACCCACTTTGCTGTCTCATATCAAATATCTGGTTATCAATGTCGGATAATAAGTTATGACTATTGGGGTATAATGGTTCTTGTAACTTTTTGTACTTTTTTCTTAGCGGCAGTGGTCTTATTGTTTTGTATTGACAATATTGGCAAACCTGGCCATTGGTATGAGGATTGGCACCATTCAAGCAGCGTGTGTGTCTATTATCTACCAACCCAATGAATAGTCCTTGTCTTATATGTATTTTGGGTTCCATATCTGTAGTTGCAAAATCCATTTTGCAGCATTTGTGCGACAAGTCCTCAAAACAAGCACAAATTTAATTAAAGGTTCACTCAAGTAAAAGTGTAGTTAGAATAGCAAAAGGAAATAGTGCAAATTCCTGGGGAAAATATATTAATTTATATCCCCCATTGGATGAAACTTGGGGTTACACCTCGATTGTTTGACATTTCAACGTCTGTAGTACCCTGCAACGGAATACAGGAAATTTCACTGGAGATCTCGGTGCAATGGAAATATCGGACTTCACCAGTGGGGTTTTAATCTTCTAATTGGCCTTTCCTAACTTTCACCGTGGATTTAACACTGTACTCATAGGTAGTCCGATTCGATTCACCTCTTCATACCTTGCATACAAAATATTTAATCAATTTGAAGGATAGGCTAAATCTTGTTGCAACTACCAACCTACAGTAATTTGTGGATCTTCACTAAACCTGTAATATATAAGATTGAGGTTACATTAAAACAACGTATGGGGTCATAACCAAAGTTAGTTCGTTAAATATTCCTTAATTTTTGTGTATACGCCTAAGAAAAAGAATTACAATAATATTAGCCTAGAATTTGTAGCCTATTAGATGACAGACTATTCGGATACATTGATGCAACATCCATAGTGTAAATTAAAGGATTATCAGATTTAATGGGGTAATCACGTTCATTTTCTTTAATTCATTATAGACTTCATTCAACATCCTTCAATTTTCAACAGAATTCAAAAGATTCCCGTAATTCGGCCACGATTTCATCAATTGAATAAGCGAAAATTATCCTACAATTAGCATTTAGTTTTTGTATTCTAAATAGATAAAAAAAGGTGACATATCCAATATCATAAATATCATACAATGTAATATACAAAAGGCCAGTTAACTTGGACTAAGCTTGTCTTGTTTGATTACGAGTACCTTGATTATTCCCACTTCTTTGTTCGGTACCTCTTTCATTTCCTCCAGCCCTATCATTATAGCGTCTATTATTATAATTACCACGAGGTTTCCTATCACCACGATTATTATTATTATTATTACTATTATTATTACCATTATTATTAAAGTTTCTTCTCTTTTGGTTTCTATTTCTTTGTTCCATATTGATTAAGTTTTGTTCTTTTGCTTGGTCCATGATTTCATCGGGTAATCGTAAATATTTGATATGTAAACCACGAATATATACTTGAGGAATCTTCATGAAATCCTCACCATTGGCAGAAGATTGTATAACGTTTTTCAAAGTTAGGTTCATCCAATTATCACAATTGATTAATTCACCATTCAAAGTTTCACCAGTTTTCAATTCAATCATTATTGCTTTTGATTTAGCAGAAGTTAATAAGTATAAGGGCAACTAGACAAGTTAGTATATTGTTGAAAATAATCCATTTATATCGTGTAAACATACCATATTATTCTTTGTGTTATCATCTACTACTGTTGATTTCAAGTCAACCACCAAAAATTTTCCTGAGTATAAAAATTGTATACTGCAGATAAGCAAGATTTTTGGGGGAGCTGCAAAATACAATCAACATGAAGTGTTGTTGAAGAATGATAGGAGGTAATGGTATATAATTTATATAATATAGTTATTTTACATTTTATTAGTTTATTCAAAAAACAGGGGGGAATTTATGTTTAATTACCTTCAAATGGATACTACCGGAATCTCAGATAAAACATAATTCTTGAAAATTTATCAATTTTTAATTGCAATAATTGACACTTTTCCAATAAAAGTCAATTTAGATATTCATTCTACTTGTCTTTTATTATTATCTATTTATTCTAAATGTCTTCTATTATTGTTCAATCATCATCTCTATCTCTACATAGTGGTAAACTTCATTTATGATTTATAGACATCTTCATTAACCCCAGGCAAGACTTTTGGAGATCTACTGGCAATACCGATAGGATTGATTAAGACATTGTCAATATCCCAAATACCCAGTGTATAATATATATCCTGTTTCAAGAAATCAATCACTTCTTGTCTGTTGTCAGCTAACAAATGGAATGCCGATCCAATTAATTTTGTTCTTGACTCATCTTCAAAAAGTCCACCAGCAGATAAAACTTTGCCCTTGTTGACAACAGAAGGGATGGCAGCTAAATGCTGGGGTCTAATTGGGGTTCTGTCTACACCAGGGAAGTCCCAGATTACAACATTATATTCAATTGACATTTTTGATAACAAGCGACGTGGGATTTTCATCATTGTACCAGAAAAAGATTTCAGGCGCAACGAATTTTGGTGATAACAAACAAAGTTAACCAGTTTTACTGGTCAATTGACGTCATTGTAGTTCGATTTTATAAAAACATACAACTTATACCTGTTAAGAACTAGTCATATTAGTACTTATAACAACCAGAAGGATGTGTATATAATTTTTTGTTTACCATTAATATATATATATATATGGATATAGTTTCCAAATATGTCATTATTTGTGTTATATGATAATATGGGTACGTATGGCCTGACAATATCTCTATTTCGAATATAAGAGTATAATTCGTGTATTCTCAAGACAAACACTGTAAATACTTATGGGCTCATCCTACCTACACCCAATGCTTTCAATGTTAATTAACCTTTTACTCGTAGTTACTTAAATGATGTGCCTTGTATTACCAACTACTTTAACGAGAACTCGTCAACTATCTTTTCATTCGCTATACCACGGTCATGGTGCATTATTTTCAAATTAATTGATTGGTGTTTACCAGAAATGTGGTTATATTTACGCAGTCACTACATAGTCAATATTTTACTTCTATATATAGATTACTAATTATCATTAGTTATGACCACTAGTGGCCTGGCGAACTGAATGTATCAATCGATATAGTTCTACTACAACTAACACTATATCAAAGAAATAAAAATGGCAACAAAAGGGGTAACCAAGAAAATATCTAATATAAAACAATAATACATGACTAGGGTTTAAAAACAACGAGATTAATTTCATTAAAGTCAGAAATATTAATATTCTTTATAAAAGACAATTTTCACAAGGACTAGGGATTGGCACATTGACTCATGTAATTCATTTACTTTTGTACAATCGGAGCTAGCTTATTTATCTGGTAATTTTATTTGGTAAATTGGTCCAGCCACAAACATGATAACAGAGGTACATATACGTGGCTAGGCTAACATAAAGCTATAAATAACATACCAGTACCGTATCTGTTAAAACATTGTATTTATTTTATACGATGGTATATTGTAGTAACGAGATGGGAAATACAAACAAATTAGATGGAATAATTAGTGGGTACGACGTATCTATAGGCACTATCAGTCTACTAATCCATATACTAAAACATGATAAGTAAACTAGAGGTTATAAAGCCTCCCTAGAAAAATATTGTAAACCAATTTAATGGACTAAAACGAACATTGGAGAAGGAAGTTAGCATAATTTAGTTAGATGTAGATGAGTTTAGGAAACTAGAGTATTAAGCTATTTCAAATGTGGTTTAGTTTGCTTTATTACCCTGGCTTAGTTATTGTGACAATCAATGATGTAACAAGTTCCATTTTGATGATCTCTTTATTTATTTTTTTTCGTCTGTAGTAAAAACTTATGGATGATGATGTTGGTCTGGTTGTTCATACCGTGGGTTGTGTTAGCTAGTCACAGTACTACTGTTGGTGCTAGTAGTACTACTGAAGATGCTAGTAGTACTACTGAGTCTAGCGACTCTACAAGCTCTAGTTCCTATGATCTCTCATTGCATTTCTCAATAGGCGAAGATGATAAATATTATAATTGCCCATTTCAAGTGGGCGATAGTGAAGTTGATATAAGGTTGGATATATTGCAACCCGAATTATGGGTTTTGGATAATGATTCCTTTTTCAATTGCAGCTATGTCTATTCATGGTGGGATTCACAAACTTCCCTTTATTCTGCAAGTACGGCTTTACCCGAACAAGTCACCACTGCGTCAGAGTATTTGGAAGATGTATGTGCTGCTGGAGGCAGGTATGCTGCCCCAACTGATCCTCCCACTCCGTCAATCTCCACGTTATCCAATGGTGAACCTGTAGCGGTTCCTTATATCAACATAATATCGGCTAGCGGTGACTGGCAAACTAATAATGTCTCAGTGAATTTAACTAACGGTTCTTCGTTAACTTTTGATGACTTTACCTTCATCAATGCCCACGATTCGAGCATTTCGTTTGGAGCAGTAGGTCTCGCAGGCACTCCCGCGGGTTCAGGTCTCCTTTACAGTTTGTACAACCAGGGGTTGATCAAATCCCCTGGTTATTCGATATTTTTCAATAATGATACTGCTGACTTATTCCCTGGTATTATCGATCAAAAATATTATAAAGGTGACTTTTTACTGTATCCAATTATACCCCACGATGGGTTAAGATTCAGTGATAATGCAGCAGCCAACGAACAAATTGCTTATTTGAATATACCAGCTATCCAATTGGATACTATTCAAGTGGTAAATGAAGAGTCTCAACAATCAATTGATTTAAATACTAATCCTTTACCCGTGGTTTTGGATACGAGATCCACTTACAATTATGTTCCCTTGGACGTCTTGGTCAACTTGGCGATGCAAACTAACGCGTACTATTCAAATGACGCTGAAAGATGGATTGTTGAATGTGAAGCTGTGCAGAATTCTAATTCAACTTTAAATTTTAATATTGGATCTTTGAATATCAAAGTCCCATTGAGACACTTTCTCGACACTGCCATCTACGAAGGAAAGTCCCTTGTCTTCAAAGGTGGTCAAAAAGCTTGCTTCCTAACATTCTTACCCACAAATTTTAATGGGGTTGATTCCATAGGATTAAGAGTATTGAAATACCTTTATCTTGCAGTAGATAACGAAGGCAAAAATGTTGCCTTGGCTCTTGCTAATCATAGTACTGATACTGATGGAGTAATCCAAACTTCAACTTTAGCATCTGCTTCAAATCAGACTACTTTTGATCACATCCAATCAAGTACAATTCCGTTTGCTACTATGACGTCGTACGACAAAACCCTGACAATCACTTACACACCCATAGGTAACGGTACCTACAATCCCGGTGATATTCCTGCTCGATTTACAGGGGCAGTTATCAGTGGCAATGAAATTTATATTTATGGTGATAATTCAATGTATTCCACCGTGAGTGCCGCTACGGAGAAGTCAACTCTGACTGATTCTGCAGCTAATATACTACCACATTCGCTCCCAACTTTTAAAGACTTGACCTTCATGCTGACTTTCTACACATTAATTTTTGTGATTACATTTATTGGCCTTATATCACTATAAAGAGAGAGAGCAAAAAAAAGTTAGACCAAAACCCCACCATAGCATTAACCATAAAGAAAGAAGAGACAAGGATAGTAACTACTTTGTAGGTTCTTCACATAGATTAGATTAGATTAGATTAATGATTGTGCAATTGCATTTATATACGATAGAGATTTTGTTAGAATTCAAAATATAATGAAAAGTTTATTAATATACAAGAGAAACTAGTTAAAGATATATATAAGAATATAAGATCTATCAAGAAAGGTTTGTTCGCTCAGTTTGTTCACTCAGTTACTTCGCTTCGCTCGGTGATATATATATAAGATCTATCGTCTATCAAAATAAATTAGCACTTACCAGTCCCTTTCGTGATCGCGGGCTTATTGGTTCCAATTCTATGGGATCTAGACTTACTTCCTCCTCAATCTCTTCGTCCGACTCATTCAACGCTTCGTATTTCAAGTCTTTTTGACTATCCAAGTGACGATAAATATTGTACCATAAAATATCTGCCAAGGTAATTAATAAACCGACAATGTTGATCCAGGATAATTTGTCACCGAAAATGATGGTTGAGAATACGATAGTTAATAGTTCTTTGAAAATTCCTGCTACTGACAATGTAATGATCTGGGCAACGTGTAATAATTTGAATTCACATATAGTCATCATAAATGCCAAGAACCCGGGAATTACCAATAGTATCAAAGTGAACATCGTCCCTTTGATCTCCCATATTTCATGATTTATAAAGTTGGACCAACCTTCAAAGATCAATCCTAAAATCAATAGAATCAAGCACATTATGGGACTTAAGTAGAAAATGGTATTGATTGAATTAGTAGTATAAGGATTATTATTCCGTTTCAATAAGATTTGCGTCAACGACCATCTAATACCGGACATTAAACTGGCTAGTAATACAAAGAAAACTCCTAGCGATTGCTGAGTGTTTGCGGACGTACTTACTGACGTATTAGCAGGTTTGACCATCATTAGTACCGAGCATGTCATTATTAGTACAATAACAATTAACCTCCAATTAAAAACTTCCAATTTGAAAATCAAACCAAAGATCAAGACAAAGATCAAACTCGAAGTTTTCAACATGGTATATAGACTCAAACTAATAAATTTGTAACTTATATTGGAAAATCCAATATCACCGGCAGAAACAATTGAACAGGGAACAATTTGCTTTACGTAAACCATTTTGTCTACTTGAAACAAACTGCTAAAACTCATTTGGTTCGCCCTTAAACTTGGGTTGAAATATAACACGGTTCCACTTAAAACCATCAAGCAAAACTGATGGAAACTGGTTATCAAAATCGGAAATTTGAAATCTAGACCATCACCAAACATCCATTTGTTGTAGATGGAAATGGACAAGGAGAACAAGTACCATCCTAGGATATATATCACCGCCTCCAATTTCCCATGTTGTCCCATTGATGAAGTTTAGTTTATTGAGATTAAACGAAAATATAACTAGCAAATCTTTTAAGTCAATTCTAGATACGCCAAAAAAACGAAAATAGGCGTTATTTGGATACTAACCACTTTTCACTAATATTGTTCATCATTGACAATCTTTTATGGTTATAATTACTCTTGATTAGGTCAACTATTGATATATTTAATTACTGATGTGCGGCTCTCTTTAAACCACTACCATCGTAGTAATTTTAAACAGGATAAAAAAATAATAGACATACAGGTTACATTTGACTATGATAATTTCAACAATTGCTAAGTCAACAATAGGAACTTTTCCAGTAACTTTCGTTCTACACATCGCCAGCCACATCCAGGGGGATATAAGCACTGGTACAACGTTACAAGAAATTTGTACCACACTGTCTTTCGTATATTGAATACTTCATATAACTGTTGCAGAATAATCATTGTTGATAATTTCACTTACTCGATTGGGAATTAATTTTCATTTTCATTGCTAAAGTGAATATACAAAGTAAAGAGTACTATCGAGGCATAGAGGAAGAACTGGTTATCTGACATTCACTTTATTTTGCTTTCGAAATGTCCGATCCTTCATCATTGATTGAATTACAACGGACTTATCTTATAGACCAAATCAAAGCAATTGTCAAACAAGGTGGACTATATATATTGATTATAGATGATAAGACTGAGTTAACATTGAACAAATTGTTCACCAAAGAACAATTGTTACGAATTGTCACTTCGGTGGAGAAAATAGATGCTAAACGGAAATCAAACAAGTTTATGGAAGCTATATATTTTGTCGAATCAACAATCTACAATTTCAAATGTATCATGACTGATACTCAATTCCAGAGATACAAAATGGGGAATTCCCTTTTTTCCCCCATTTCTAAACTGGAAATTGATTATTTCTTTAATCAAAAATTCATTAGGAATCATCAAGTAAATGATTATTTCAATAATGGTTTAAATATCCATTTTGTTCATTCCAATTTAAATCCAGTTGAATCGAAAGTGTTCTTGACCCAGACTAAAGCAGTCAACTCAATGCCAATATATTATAATGAAAATTGCCATGAATTTGTGATAGATCAGATCAAGAAAGTCGCCCAGACGTTAGTTAATCTTATGGTAATCACCGGGGAGTACCCGTTGATCCGGTTCTACCATCCACAAAAAGCAAACCATCAAGCATCAAGATTATCGGAATTAATTGCCGATGAATTCCAACTGCAAATTGATGAATATGCTCGTGAAAATATCGATTTCCCGCCAAATTCCCAGAAACCAAGATCGATTTTATTAATTGTGGATCGTACGTTGGATCTTTTTGCTCCTTTATTGCATGATTTCTCGTACCAAGCCATGGCCATGGATATTGTGCCCAGTTTGGAACGTGAAGGGGTTTATAATTATAAATCCGAGAATGAACAAGGGGAATTTGTCGATAATTCTGCCAAATTGGATAATGAGTCAGATTCGGATTGGACCAGTTTGCGTCATTTACATATTATCGAGTCGTCGGAACTCATTATCAACAAGATCAATGAATTGGTGAAAAATAATCCGTTATTGATTGATAGATCAAAAGCATCTACTTCGAATGACTTGATGTATATTGTGGCCAACTTGAAAGGGTTTGACCAAGAGAGAAAACAAATCACGTTGCATAAAACATTGATTGATGAATGTTTGGAAATTAATGCTACCAGAAAATTGGCCGAATTCGCTGCCGATTTCGAACAAACGTGTGCCGCTAATGGAACATCATTCGAGGGGGTTAGAAACAAGAACTTACACGACGATTTGATTGTCTTATTGGCGAGGCAGGATTTACATGTCAATGATAAAATGAGGTTGGTGTTAATCTATGGTTTATATCGTGGGGGATTGATCGAATCTGATTTTATCAAATTAGTCAAATTCATTGGGGTCAATGATAGGCAAATTGTGTCATTAATCTCGAGATGTTTTAATAATTTATATAAGTTGGGTTACCCCATAGTTAAGCAAGACGTTAAGGGCAAAAAAGTTGAAGGGGAAATGTTCCACACTATTAATAATGAAGGAACATATAACACTTCGAGATTTGGGCCTGGAGTGCAAAATGTTTTACAAAAAGCAAGCAAGCATCAATTAGATGAAGAGAAGTTCCCGTATTTCAGGGATAAACCTTTGGAAGACGATCAAGATTTCTCATCAAACGACTCAAATCCGTCGGCTTCTGCAAACCAACAAGCTTCGTTGAGAAACCATCGTATCAAAGCTAGTTGGGCTACTCCATCGGCTAAAGCGGGTAGCAGTCGACCAAAGCAACGAGTATTTTGCTATGTTGCTGGTGGTATGACATACACTGAGATGAAGTCGATCTATCAATTGTCAAAGCAACTAAATAAAGAATTCTACATTGGTTCGGAATGTATTTTGAAACCCCGAGATTTCTTAATTGGGTTGCAGTCAATTGACAAAGCCAAATCGATCCATGATTTGAACCTCGAGCCAGAGGACGAAAAACTGGAACCTCCTCTGTTCTTATACGAAACAGACCAACCGAAACCTATGCATCCCCAATCGCATCCATCCTTCGGTCAAAATGATCCCAGAACTACTAGTATGCCGGGTCAAAATACCGTAGATCCATCTGTGCCAGCCCACTACCAAAGAAGAACATCCTCAAACACCCTTGGACAAGGTGAAGAAAAAGAAAAAGAGAAAAAGAGGAGTAGGTTCAAAAGAATGTTTAAATAGAATAATGAATGTAACTGTCAATTGATTGCTGTAGAGTTGATTTTCATGTAGCATCTAGTTTAAAATCTATCAAAGGTATAGCAAATGTATATCATTAGCTGTAACAAATCTAATAGTATCAACTGGTACAACTATTGATGTATCAGTATCTAATAATCTTAATTGACCTTATACAATATCTCCAAGGAAAACATATGATTGATATTCAACAGTTTCTGAACAAAATGAGAATGTTGATATTTTCCAATTCATTGAAAAACAACAGCTTTAATAGTCATCTAGTTCAAACTACATCAATATAATAGTATAAAACCTGGGAAATCTGTTCATAATAAATAGTACAAAATAGTTTATATATTTTCTAAAGTCCGACCATGTTCAAGATATAAGTAAAAAGCATTATTTTAAAATGTTTAGTTGATAAAAATAATAGATATATGATACTAATTGTAATACTAATTCTACATTATATATAAGAAGATCATAGAACATATGAAGTACCTTCCTTGTTTAGGTGATGAATTTGTCAGCACATCAAAAATTGGCGCAAGATAAAAAACGATTTTCTGCAACCAAAATTTCACGGTATCTTTAAGTCCTAGTTAATTTTCATTTTAGGTTGCATTAACTAATATGGAATCAATGGACATAGCAGTTGATGGAGCTGATAGGTCATATCTAGCTTGGAATGCTTTGGAGCATCTACCATCGTTTTTTGGTGATGAAAGCACCACGTCAATCGCGTTTAATCTGGCTCTGAAGGCAAACCACACCGCGGTAGAAGGTTGGTTGAGTTGTGCTAGTGAGGATGGATGGGGTCCATTGTCTCCCATCTATAATGATTTCACCCCATGTTTCATGCAAGGGTTGCTTTTTGGTGTTTCTGCTGCTTTAATGATTGTATTTGGTATACAGCAAATTGTCAGTTTAAGAAAGAGAAAGCTTGTGAGTCAAAGGGTAAATTGGTCGTTTTATGCTAAATTAGGATTGGTTTCCTTACAATTGATTTTCCAATTGATATTAGTTAGTCTGTATCATGAATCTTCAATTATTAAACTGGCGTTAGTTTTAAATTCAATCGCTACTTTGGTGACTCTCGGGTTACATTATATAGAACAATTTAAAAGTACCATTCCTAATGGTACTTTACTTTTCTATTGGTTATTCCAAATATTGTTGAACTTGGGCAGAATCATTAATTTACAATTAAGAAACTCAACCAAATCCAAATTCTTCACGTTTGTCGTGTTGTCTACTGTCAATGCGTTGTTTATCTTGACCATAGAATTAGCCATTCCTCTTCAACCTTATAATATCAAGGAAAAAATATCTCCCTACGATCAAGCTAACATCTTCTCAAAAATCACTTTCGATTGGATGGGAGGGTTGATGAAATTGGGCCACAAACAATACTTAACTGAACCAGATTTACCTATCTTACCCGCAGAATTGAAGGCTTCGAGCTCGTCTGCCATTTTTGAAAACCAATGGTCGAGTCAAAAATCAAGTAAACCTTCGTTATTTTGGGCCTTAGCTAAAGCTTTCGGGTCAGAATTCGTCTTTGGGGGTATTTTCAAAGGTTTACAGGATTGTTTGGCCTTTGTCCAGCCTCAACTATTGAGATTGTTGATTAAATTCGTTAACGAATATTCAGAATCTAGAAAAATTGGTGAACCTATTCCTTTGACTAAAGGATTGATGATTTCAGGATTCATGTTTGTCGTTTCTGTCACCCAAACCGCATGTTTGCACCAATATTTCCAAAGAGCGTTTGATTTCGGAATGAAAATTAAGTCATCTTTAACTTCGGTCATTTACAATAAATCCTTGGTTTTATCCAACGACACTCGTCAAGAATCGTCAACCGGTGATATTGTTAACTTAATGTCAGTCGATGTTCAAAGATTACAAGATTTAGTTCAAAATTTACAAATTATCTGGTCAGGGCCATTCCAAATCATTTTGTGTTTATACTCCCTTTACGGTTTATTAGGTAAATCAATGTGGGCCGGTGTGGTGATCATGCTTATTATGATTCCATTGAATGCTGCCATCGCCAGATATCAAAAGAAGTTGCAAAAAATTCAAATGAAGAATAAAGATGAACGTTCAAGATTGATTTCCGAAATTTTGAATAATATTAAATCCTTAAAATTATACGGTTGGGAAAATCCTTACTTACAGAAATTGAATTATGTTAGAAACGAAAAGGAATTAGCCAACTTAAAAAGAATTGGGGTGTTCTCAGCATTTTCGAATTTCACTTGGGGTTTAGCACCATTCTTGGTCAGTTGTTCGACATTTGCCATTTTTGTTTATACCGAAGATAAAGGTTTAACTACTGATCTTGTCTTCCCAGCATTATCTTTATTTAACCTTTTATCATTCCCACTTGCAGTTGTTCCAATGACCATTACCAACATTGTTGAAGCTCAGGTTGCTATTTCAAGATTAACAAAATTCTTAACTGGTTCAGAATTACAGCTGGACGCAGTTATTAAACTTCCAAGGGCTACTACCAATGGAGATACTGCGGTTACCATGAAAAATAGTACTTTCTTGTGGTCCAAAGCTAAAGGTGAACAAAACTATAAAGTCGCTTTATCTAATATCAATTTAATTGCCAAGAAAGGTGAATTGGATTGTATTGTTGGAAGAGTTGGTTCTGGTAAATCGTCCATTATTCAAGCTATGTTAGGTGATTTGTATAAATTGGATGGTGAAGTTATTCTTTGTGGGCAAGTTGCCTATGTTTCTCAAGTTCCATGGATTATGAATGGCTCTATAAAGGAAAACATTTTGTTTGGTCACACTTATGATCCAGAATTTTATCGAACTGTTATCGAAGCTTGTGCATTAACAGTTGATTTAACGATTTTACCTCGTGGTGATAAAACCGAAGTTGGTGAAAAGGGTATTTCCTTATCAGGGGGACAAAAGGCAAGATTGGCTTTAGCTAGAGCTGTTTACGCTAGAGCTGACGTATATTTATTAGATGATCCTTTGAGTGCAGTTGATGAACATGTTGGAAAACATTTGACTGATAACGTTTTAGGACCTAATGGTTTATTGAAATCAAAGTGTAGAATTTTGGCAACCAACAATATCAATGTGTTAAGCGTTGCCGATAGTATACATTTGGTGAGTGATGGTAGGTTGATCGAACAAGGTCGTTACGCTGAAATAATGACGCAACAAAGCAGTAAACTTTATCAATTGATTGATGAATTTGGTTCTAAAAGTAATGGTTCTAGAGAGGAAACCCCGGTTCCGGATTTATCTGACGAAAAGGTTCTTGATGACATGAAAAGTGCTGAAATTCTTGAAATGGAGCAATCTGACAAACTCAGTTTAAGACGTGCCTCAAATGCTGCATTAATTGCTGACGAAGAATCTGATCTTAGTGCTGACGAAGAGGATGCGGAGGATAAAAAATTACGAGCTGAACATGCCGAACAAGGACAAGTGAAATGGGAGGTCTATAAAAAATATGCAATTGCATGTAATCCGACCGGTGTAGTTATCTTCCTTTCGTGTATTATTGTGAGTATGGGCTTGAGTGTCTGTTCAAATGTTTGGCTTAAACATTGGTCAGAGGTTAATACTAAACTCGGCTTCAATCCGCATGTTGGCTACTACTTGGGTGTGTACTTCTTATTGGGGATCGGTTACTCAGCTGCAGTTTTATTACAAACTTGTATTATGTGGATCTTCTGCTCAATCCAAGGTTCTAAAAAGTTGCACAATGATATGGCAATAAGTGTATTAAGAGCGCCAATGTCATTTTTCGAAACTACTCCAATTGGTAGAGTTTTGAATAGATTCTCCAGTGATATTTACAAAATTGATGAAGTTTTAAGTCGAGTTTTCAGTATGTTTTTCAGTAATTCGGTAAAGGTCATCTTTACTATTGGTGTTATTGTCTATTCAACTTGGCAATTTCTGTTTGTGATCATTCCACTTTTGATTTTGTATGGTTACTATCAACAGTACTATTTACGTACTTCGAGAGAATTAAGAAGATTGGATTCCGTATCAAGATCTCCAATATTTGCAAATTTCCAAGAATCGTTGAGCGGTGTTTCAATTATCAGAGCTTACGGGATGGAAGAAAGATTTAGACACTTGAATGAAATTAGGGTTGATAAAAATATGAGAGCCTACCATCCAGCAATCAATGCCAATAGATGGTTGGCTGTTAGATTAGAATTCTTAGGTTCTTTAATTATTCTAGGTGCGTCTGCTTTAGCTATATTGACTTTATCTTCTGGTCATATGAGTGCTGGTTTAGTCGGTTTATCTGTTAGTTATTCATTGCAGATCACGCAATCGTTGAATTGGATTGTGAGAATGACTGTCGAAATTGAGTCAAATAGTACTTCAATTGAACGTATTTTGGAATACTCTGAATTAAAATCAGAAGCTCCAGAAATTATTGAAGACAATAGGCCACCTACAAATTGGCCTCAAAATGGTGAAGTTTCATTCAAAAATTATTCCGCCAAATATAGACCTGAATTAGATTTAGTTTTGAAGGATATTAACTTGAATATCAAGCCAAAAGAAAAGATTGGTATTGTTGGGAGAACTGGTGCAGGAAAATCGACAATTACATTAGCGCTCTTCAGAATAATTGAAGCATATGCTGGTGAAATTGTGATTGATTCAATTAGCACTCGTGATCTTGGATTACATGA
>JAXQKE010000222.1:0-33197 GCA_037042355.1 Candida sp. Y128-05E | reverse complement strand
AAAGCTAGGTACAATAAAGAACCAAACTATAGTGGGTATGATTTTACCAATTCCTCATCAAATGAAGATATGAAGAATTTGAATGAAGATATTATCAGAACTGAAGATAAAGTGGAAGATTTTTTGACTAGCAGGAATTTGTACAACCTCGAAAGTATATTGGACAATGCCATGAATGCCATGAATTCCAAGAGTGAGAAGAATGATGCAACTGAGCAACCTAAAGAGCTTGAACCAGAGTTAGATGTTATTGAATCAAATGAGAATGTACTCTCGATGGAATTGGAATCTAAGGAGGAACAGAAGGTAGAAAATTCCTTCACCGGCAGTGTTCCAGAAACCAACAATGAATTGGTACAAGAGAACCAAAGCAATGAATACAAATATGACGATGAATTAATCGAGGAAACGGAAGTCGCAAACGAAGCACTGGATATTGTGGAGCACATTATACAATATGAAGAATCGGAAGTACAAGAAGCTGAGGGTTATCAAGTGAATGCGCTGGAGGTATATGAAAAAACCAATTTCTATGACAGAGAATCTAACTTGTACCATTATGACGCTGAATCTAACGAGTTGCCATTGATGAATACTATTTTGAAAAATGATCAATTGGAGAATGGAGAACATAATGAAGCTGGTATCGTTCCACAAGTCATTTTGCATAACAATCAAGCTCAACACCCACAACCACAGCGACCCCAAGCAATCAATCAACAGGCAATGAATGATACTGTTGAAAGTCCCGAACTACAATATACTTCCAATATAGCTTCAACTGATTTGAATCAGCAGCCATATTGGCCACACATGCAATCATTCCCAAGTCTGAATCCACAAGATGATATGCAAGCTGCATATCAGCAAGCTATGCAATACCACCAATATCATCAATATCAAAAGTATCAACAAGAGTATATGGCAGCATTACAAGCCTACTATCAAAATCAATTTCCAACAATGTTTACTAATTTGGTTCCACAAGACGCTAAAAATGAAGAAATACAGACAAAACTTGAAGAACCATTTAAGATGCAAGCAAGTTCAAGGTATATTCAACCAAACGAAGTCATGTATCAACAACAGAATCAACAAACGCACCATAATCAATACAGACCAGAGAGTATTCATGTGAGATTTGAAGAACAACCAAGAAACAAAGAATTGCCAATTGACCCAATACGTAAATCTTCTTTACGTCGAAGACGTTCCTCGGAGAATTTGAAGGAACAACATGCACCAATTCCAATGGATAGTTATTTTAAATCGGAGGAGATTGCCAAGTCGAGACATTCAGCAGATAATTCAGCTGGTAGAGCTAAACTTCCACCGCTTCCAATGAAGAGTTATTTCAAACCAGAGGAAGTTGTCAAGCAACGAGTCAAAAATTATTATGGCTTGCATCACGAACCACCATCAAGAATGGTATCTAAACGGTCGGTATCGGGATACACGCCATATAACAATTCCAAAGTGGAGAGAAATAATATAAGGTCAATTAGTGCTGGGGGTTATTACAACAAACCGTTACCACAAACGGTAAACAAACCGTTACCATATCCTCAAAAATATCAACAACATCACTACCAAGCACCAATAGCAACCAAACCTATTAAACCATTACCATCAAAGCCAATGGAAAAACCCAATGATTTTGAAATTGAAGATGGATTTGAACCATTCCCATCGGCTGAACCAAACTGGGATCAAGGGAAAATTCGAAACGTTTACAGTGACAATTTACCAATGTTACGAGTAAATTACCACTAATCTATTTATTGAACTATATAAGACCTAAATATTAATTAACGACGACATGAAGTTTACCAATTGTAACGCCTTAAACTTAACGATATACTTGGAGTCCTCCATAGGAAGTTCACGTTCAATATGGTAGTTTTTATCGAATTCTTTCAGTAGATAGAAGTCACCTATGTAATGAGTTCGGCTATGAAAGAACGAGGAGTCTTTTGGGGCTGCTAGATTCACCAACATTTTCGGTTGGATATTGGTATAATTTGTCAACGGAACAAGATCAGGACCCCAACCGGAGGGAACAACGACTGAAACAATAGGTATCTTGGTTTTTAGTAGAAATTGAATAATATTATCAAAAGGAGGTCTTACTGGAGGCTTGGATAAATTATCCAAATAAATAATAAATAACGAAGTTGTAATTGGATGCAAATTGTCTGGAGCAGAAGATGTTTAATTATTTGATATTACAGCGGAAGAAAGAAAATGATGTCAATCAATAAAGTTCAGAATTTGTAACATCTTTTGTTAGACAAGGTAGTTGATTCTGGTTCTTCTTTACTGGTGAATCATTGAAATCAACTGAAACGTTGATACTTTCTGTCCTACGCAACAGTACACAACTCTAAGCAAAACTAATTATAGTTTCCGCTGTCAATACCTGTAGATACGGTATCATCAATGGAGAACAATAACTATTGATATTGTCTACTTCGCTTCGCTTCAACTCAAAATCCCATTGTCGGCAAAGTTAAGCATCTGGTCAAGTTATTCAGTGAATAAGAGAGATATTTTTATCAGAGAAAAAGGGAGAATGTAGTTTAGTTTAAATCGAAGATGTCTAGAGTAGTTAGAACTTCTTAAGTCGAGTAGATCACTGTAGAAGTAAGAATGTTTCAAAGCCTAAGTTTTAAGTTTTATCGTGAAATGTTACGCGTAGGAAAATGTTGATTTTTCAAAACAACGTTTTTGATACATATACTATTAAACAAAACCATCTATTACCATGGATCAATCATATCTGTATATTGACTCTCCTTCCTTGAGTCACTCTCCCATGATTAACTATAGAAAAGATGCTAAAAAAGGTACTAAATTTACCTTTATGGTCTGCGGAGAATCAGGTACTGGTAAAACAACTTTTATCAACTGTTTATTGAATAAGAAAGTCATGAGTCACAAGTATGAACAAGTGACTAGTGAAACTAAAACTTTAAGTTTCACTTCGACAAAATCAGTGGCATTGCCTAATACTTCGATTTTGACTAAACATGAGTTTAATCCTAGAACTGCTTCTGAAGAGCCAGGTATAGCCTTAACAGAAACTAGAGTCGAGATGGTCGATGACGATAACCAGAAATTGCTCTTGAATATCATTGACACTCCAGGGTTTGGAGAAAATTTGAATAACGAAATATGTTTTGTAGAAATTGAAAACTATTTAAAACAACAGTTTGATCTTGTATTGGCCGAGGAAACAAGAATTAAGAGAAACCCTAGGTTTGTTGACACTAGAGTCCATGTCATGTTATATTTCATCACTCCAACTGGCCATGGGTTACGTGAAATTGATATCATGTGTATGAAAAGATTGTCGAAATATGTCAATATTTTACCAATCATTTCCAAAGCCGATTCCTTCACCGAATCAGAATTATCCTGGTTCAAATCACAAATTAATATTGATATACAAAAATTCAATGTGCCTATCTTCCAATTCGATTCGTATTTGGATGAATATGATCAAGAAGAGGATTATGATTTGATTCAGGAATGTAAGTACTTAGCAGGGGTTTCTCCATTTGCTATTATCACTTCAGAAGAGGATTACGAGGTCAGGGATCCATCTGGAGAGCTCACAGTTATCAGGGCCAGAAAATACCCTTGGGGTTTGGTTGATATCACCAATTCGAAATATTCTGATTTCGCTGTTTTGAGAAACGTCTTGTTAGGGTCCCACTTGCAAGATTTGAAAGATTTGACTCACGATTTCTTGTATGAAACTTACAGAACCGAAAGGTTGACTAAAGTCACAGGGAAGGACGATGAAGAGGATGAGTTCCAAGATACTTTGGAACACCAAAAAGATAATTCTGGAGAAATGCCATCCATGTCTAATTTAGCACAAATAGCTTCTGCCTCTTCAAACGACCAGAAGAAGAGTATGTTGTTGGATGATTTGGACGAAGAAAATACCATGCCGTCGCCTAAATTGAAAGATAACACCAGTTTCACTTCAAGTACATCGACTGTCGATATTGAAAAAGATTTGAATTCGTCATCGAAAGAGTTCAAGCGTTTGAGTATAGCACCACAACGTCATCAATTGAGACAAATTTCCGAAACTGTTCCTTATGTTATTAGACATGAAAGAATCTTGGAAAGACAACAGAAATTAGAAGAAATGGAAATGGCGAGTGCCAAAGAATTGGCCAACAGAGCCGCTGCATTGGAAGCCAAGGCCGCCGAATTGAAAGCCAAGGAAAGGACATTATTGAAACGATTGGATTTGGAAAAGTCGAGAAAAAATAGTCAAAACTCACCCAAATTACCTGAATTTACCAATGACCAACAACCTACTTATGAACAAGAGAATAATTATGAAGTAGAAGAATATTCCCAAGAACAAGTTCCCCAAGATGAAGTACATCATAGTACTCTCACCAAAGATGAAACAATGACTGATCTACAATCTATCGTGAAATCATAAACAAAAGGTCATGGAGGTGGTAGTTATATAGCAAGTATTTAGTTTTATCCCATTGTATAATACAAAGTGAACGGTTGAGAACTCAATTTTCGTGAGGCTGGATGTCGCCACTACAGGAATGACGTAGAAAATTAAGTCACCATACTTCATTGTAATTATAATATATAAGTAGAATAGACATTAGTTATACTACAACTACGTCTAAGAACTTAAAATAGCAACTTTGCCGACGTTCAAAACACCATCGTTTTTCAATTTTTAACCAAATATCCAACCACCAGTCCGATTCCACCGATTCAAATTGGTATATAAACCTAAACACCTACTATCTCTACATTCTACTACTCTATAACCCCATTACCCCCCTCTCTTCGTTGTTAATTTCCAATTGAAGTCACGAAATTCAAGATTTAACGAAATTGATTGAGCAAAAAAAAACATAGTCAAAATTTAAAAAAATTTAACCTTAGAGACTTCTTTTGCCTTAGAATTGAACAGAGTGATCTATATTGACTAGTTAGTATGGATATCTTACAGACATTAGAAAATGCCATATTAGGAACTGACCCTAATAAGCGTACTGAAGCTGAACTCCAGTTGAATGAAGCTGCTAATAGACATTTTGGAGAGTACTTGAGTTTATTGGTGGACGTGTTGGTCAATGAAGAAGCTAAAGTGGAAGTGAGAATATTGGCTGGTTTAGGATTAAAAAATCAGTTGACTTCCAAAGATCCTAAAACGAAAGCACACCAACAACAGAAATGGTTAGCTTTGGATCAAGCAACTAAAAGTAAAGTTAAGCAATCGAGTTTGGAGGCATTATCCACGCCACAATTAAGAGTTGGTTCTTCAGCTGCACAATTCATTGCTGCTATTGCTGATATCGAATTACCTTTGAATGCTTGGCCCGAATTGATTCCTAAAATTATCGACAACACCAAACCGGAAAATAAAGAATATGTCAAAATAACCAGTCAATTGACTATTGGATACATCTGTGAGACCTCCGATCCTAATAATCAGGAAATCATCAACCAATCCAATGGTATTTTGATTGCTATCGTACAAGGTGTCCAGTCCAACGAACCTTCTAGTAAAGTCAGATTAACCGCATTGAATGCCTTGGTTAATTCTTTGGAGTTTATCAGAAACAACTTTGAACGTGAAGGAGAACGTAATTACATTATGCAAGTTGTTTGCGAAACTACTCAAGCTGAGGACCCCGAATTACAAGCTAGTGCTTTTGGTTGTTTGGCCAGAATTATGTCTTTATACTACAGATTTATGAAATTATACATGGAAAAGGCATTATATGGATTGACCGTTGCTGGTATGCAAAGTGCTGAAGAAAAAGTCGCTTGTATGGCAGTCGAATTCTGGTCGACCGTTTGTGAAGAGGAATTGGAAATTGCCATGGATGGAGATATCTTGCCCAGTGATACCCTCAGTCAACAAAGTTTACAATCATTCAATTTTGCCCTCGTAGCAATTCAAGATGTCTTGCCAACTTTATTAACTCTTTTGACTAGACAAAATGAAGACCCAGAAGATGATGATTGGTCAGTTGCTATGGCTGCCGGTGCTTGTTTACAATTGTTTGCTCAAAACACTGGTAATTATGTTGTTGAACCAACTATTCAATTCGTGGGTGCAAACATTCTCACTGATAATTGGCGAGAAAAGGAAGCCGCAGTTATGGCATTTGGATCTATTCTTGAAGGTCCTGATCGTGATTCCTTGGGCAATTTGATTGTTCAAGCATTGCAACCTATATTATTACTTATCAAAGATGACAGTTTACAAGTGAAAGAATCCGTGGCTTGGTGTTTAGGAAGGATAGCGGAATTGGGGTTCAATGCCATCGATGTTGATTCTCAATTACCAGGATTATTAGAAGCTTTAGTGTATGGTTTAAGGGACCACCCAAAAGTATCTACCAATTGTTGTTGGACCTTAATTAATATTTTGGAGGAATTATGTTCTGATGCTGAATTACAAGAGACAAGTCCTATGTCGAAATATTATTCAACTATTATTCCAATTTTGGTTGAGTTGTCAGGTAAACCTGATAACGAATATAACGGTAGGGTATCTGCTTACGAAGCTCTTTCCCATTTTGTCAACCACAGTGCTAATGACACTTTAAATCTTGTTAATGATGTTGCAACCGAAGTTTTATCCCGATTGGATAAAACCATTGCCATGAGAGCTCAAATAACCAATGTGGAAGAAAAAGGTAATTTGGAGGAATTGCAAGTCAATATCCTCGCATTATTAACCAGTATTATCAGAAGACTAAAGAGTAATGTTGCCGGAGCATCGGACAATTTGATGGAAATTTTCATTAAACTTTTGGATGCTCAAGATCCAGACTCTATAATTGAAGAAGATATATTCCAGGCAGTATCTGCGGTTGCGTCTGCAGTTGGCGAAGGTTTTGTCAAATATATGGATGCATTTTTACCATACTTAACCAAAGCTCTTCAAAATACCGATTCTTCAACTTGCAGTGTTGCAGTTGGTGTTATTGCTGACTTGGCTCAATCTATGGGATTAGCCATAATGCCTTATTTGGATGGATTAATGTCATTGTTGGGACAAAATTTGAATAATATGGACGTTAAACGTGAATTGAGACCTACTATATTATCGTGTTTTGGTGATATAGCAGGGACCATTGGTCCAAATTTCAAAAACTATCTTGAATTTGTCATGAATATTTGTATGCATGCAGCAACAATTGAAATCACTGATCAAACTCTCGAAAGTTATGAATACTTGTTAAATGTTAAAGAATCAGTTTTGGACTGTTATGTGGGAATAGTGTCTGGGTTTGCATCTGAACCACAAACTATACATCCATACATATCTGCTATATTCCAATTCTTGCAATCAATCGCTTTGGATCCTCATACATCCACTATGGAATCCATTGCCAGAGCTGCTACTGGTTTGATTGGTGATTTGGCAGCAATGTATCCAAACGGTGAAATAAAACAAGCCTTTGCCCAACCTTGGGTCACTGATTTCATCAAGAAGACTAGATCGTATCCATTATTTGGTGCTTCCACAAAAGATTCCGCCAGATGGGCCAGAGATCAACAAAAAAGACAACTTGCCTTACCATCAAATTAACATTGAATTATTCATTGTTCATCATTCATTACATCTTGATACGGTTTCAATCCTATCTCATTATCTCATATCTCACATCTCTCATATCTCTATACCCTCATATACTTCTATATAGGTTTTCATACTCTTGTCTCTATATACTCTCATAGATCAACATTTAACGTCTATAATGTCTTTAATGTCTCATTTAATATATATATTCTCTAATAGTAATGTAAACAATCACATAGTGATTGTAAACGGTGTAGTCTCCATAAGATAGCTTTATTCATTAATAGCCATCACCTCATAGTTAAGCTGGCGCGATTTGAAAAGTTTGACTTCGTAGAAGGAATAGACAAAGTATGAACATGTCCATCCCTCCTTCTAGTTTGTATGATCCTATACCGTTTGATAATACATATATCTTGTACGATCCTAATGATCTTGTCTCGGTAGTATGCGTTCATTTGTCGCTCTTTCCAATATATACCATGGTATTCTACACAGCGTGGTTCTTAATTACTAGAGAGATAGAACCAGTGATAGTGGTCGGTGGTCACTTGGCAAGTGAAGTATTCAACAAGATAGTTAAACATATAGTTAAACAACCACGACCTGATTTCCATAAGGATTTTGGTAAAGGTTCCTATGGCTCATCGTACGGAATGCCCTCGGCCCATTCACAATTCATGGGGTTCTTTGCTGCTTATTATATCTGTATTTTGCTATGTAAGTTGAACCATTTGAACAAGTTAAAGAAAACAGTAGGGACTTTAATATTAGGTTCTTCTGCTGTGCTTGTGGCTTCGTCTCGAGTTTATTTATTATACCATACTATACCTCAGGTTGTGACTGGAGTGGTCTTGGGAATAGTCATTGGATTGGCATACTTTGTTGCTACATCTTTACTTCGTGATGTTGGTGTAGTAGACTGGGTATTACTGTGGCCAATAGTAAGATTCTTTTATGTAAAGGACTCGTATTATCATTGTTACCAATCTTATAAAGATGAATATGATAGTTATGTTGCTAGGAAGAAGGGGAGAAAAGCAAAGGTTGAATGAATGGTGTTACCGAGCTTTCACGAAGTGATAGCTCAGTATAGCTCAGTACTCACGAATTGGATTATCACGATGTGATTGTAAATAAATTTTGAAGAGAAAGTAATCTTGTTTGATTATAATATGCTAAGCACCATGATGGAGTCACCATTAAGTGGTTGATATGCTCACGAAGTACCCACAAAGTAGTTACTAACCTATTAATAAATTTGCATATATTCACACATAATAGAATTATAGACATTTGTACAAAAGTATTATTGTTAACTGAGAAAGCTAATATTAGGTATCTAGCTAATAAATAATCTATACAGTACAATAATATATTAAACATGATTCACAAATGTAGTTTGAATCAAGCCACAGAATTAAAAAGAATGACGCTATGGAAAGTACAGCTAAAATTCATCCCATTTATCTTCATCCTGTTTCTTGGATTCACCCCCACCTAATCCTTGCAATTTGGTCTTTTCAGCTGGTCTCGAAAGTCCGAATGCTGGCCTGGATTCGTCTTGTTGAGCGCCAAACAAGGTCCCAAATTTTTGGTCAAATGTCTTGTTCAAACCTTTTTCTTGGACTTCTGAAGTAAAATGTTGGAAAGTTTCTTGTCCGTATTTACCAGTTTCTTGCATTTTTTGACCGAATTGGGCCATGGCTTTTTTGGCTTCACTGGTGATATCATTCTCTTGCAAGTGAGAAAAACCCGGTTTGATTACTGTTTCGGTAACCTCAGAGACTGATTTGGTCACCGCAGAACTAAATAATCCCCAACCCTTGGTGAAAGTACCTAATGGGTCATTCTGTAAATTATCAATAGTGAAACCAGATAATGAACCACCATTGTTGCTTTGCGATGAACCTTGTGGTTGTGGGGTGTTACCAAATCCACCATATTTACCACCTTGAGATGGGGGCAACTCATCTGATCTAGTAGCGTTTGCTGAACCTAAGGTCGCAAAATAACTTTCATTTTTACTCTTTTGGTCATTGGTAGTTGGTCCTGCAGATCGTCTTGATTGAATTGGTTCTTGGCGGCTTTGTGTAGAATCTTTACCTACATCATTTGTAGGCAATGATTCACCGGAGTGATCTTTTTGAACATATTCTCTACCTTCTATTTCACAAGTCAAGAGTTCTTTATAATCTTCAGCAATGTAATTATCGTATTTTTGTTTAGCTGGCAAAGCTAAATCGATGTTATGTTCTTGGAAATACAATCTAAGTTTTTCGTTACCTCCCTTTTCCATTCTTAAGGTTTCTTCAGGTTTAAATTGGTCCATGGTAATGGATCTTACAAAAGAAATATGAACACCCAAACCTCTATGTATACCGGCACATTCTAAACATATGAAAATCCCGAACTTTGGCGACGCCCATTGTGGGTTTGGAGCCGAACAATCAAAACATTTTTTGTTTTCACCTTGTTTTTGCAAGTTTAGTAACTTTCTTCTAGTATCTGGATCAATAGACATTGTGACAATATTTTAACTAGTAAAATCTTTCAAATTCAAAGTAGAATTTCCTATAATTTAATACTAATATACTTAGATATCAAGCAATCAAATTAAAATCCACTGTTAATTTTGGTTATCTTGTTGAAGTTTCATCAATTTTTCCAAAACGCGACCAACGCACGACCAACTTCTTATATAGCAAATTGAAAAGATGGAGGTGTAGATGGTGGTAGCTTCTAGTTACAAGACTAACAAGAGTATTAGTATGTAATGTAGTCATCAATTCACAAACGTATCAAATTTCTAAAATGAACCACCATGTGGGTATCGAGATATGAAGAAAATACCACGACTTCGGTGCATATACAACCAGCAGCAATAACAGAATATACTTACAAGCAAGAAGGCTATCAACGTGTAACTGGGGATAACTTGTATATTAGTAACATATGACTCGAGAAAGCATCAAACGTAGGCATTTTTAATAAATATTATGAACCTTGATTGGTCACTTTTTTTTACAGCAGAACCTCAGAGCTTTCGCTTGGTACGCTCAACATCATTTTCTTGTGCTTTGTAGTAGTTGAAGTTGACTCATGACTTGATTTGAAGGACAAAGACCCATTTATTCTATTGTTATATTCATGATCAGCATCGAAGTCGATGGATCGCTTTCCGCTTTTATCTTTCTTTAAAGTCAAGGTATTTTCTTTCGAATTGTCATCCACTGGGATGCCAATGTTTTCAAATATATTTTTAGGGGGTTGATCCATTTCATGATCTGAATCGTCAAATTCGTTTACCGGGGTCGATGCGTCATGTTTACTGATTTCCTCATCAGAATTGATAGAATTCTGGCAAGTTGTATCGCAGGTTTCATTGAAATTATCTTCCACCAACTTTATAAGTTTTGATCCCGTATCAACATACTCGATTTTCCCACATTCCAGTTTGTGATTGACAAATATATAATTTGCCATTAATTTGAAGTTATCTCGTCTTCGAGAATTCCCCCGTGCATCACTGTTATTCAAGATGATATCTAATACATCCAAACATGCTGAATTGACCAAATTATTATCCTCCATAACTGTCGAAAAGAACTCAAAAAATGTGGACAATATCTTGTTGTTGATAATATATCTTGTATAGAAAACATCATCTCGTAAAATTATATGCTTAAAACACCGTATAACACTTAGTTTGGCCACCAATTTACATGGAATAACCAATATTCGTATCATCCCTAACAAAATGTTATTTTCAAGAATAAATGACCGGGATAAGTATACTTCATGTTCTCGTGAACAAAATGAAATCAATTCACATAAATGTTGACATAATATTTCATCAATTGGTAATGAATACTTTTCATCTTGCGATATATCTATCAATATTTTGAATAATGTTGGTGCAACTTTTGCATAGAATGCTCGAAAATAATTCTGTGCTAATTCATGATAATGACTGTTCTGGCTATTGGACTTAGAAATTCTGATACTATTATTATTAACCTGTTCCCCATTGATACTGAAATGATTATTTGAAAAATTGGTTATATTACATCCATCTTCATTCTCAGAAGCAATCATGGGGTCCAAAAGGATCTTTAACGCTTCAAATGCTTGCATTTTCAACCCGGGATTATTATCTTCCACTAATAGTCTCGCCAAGATGGAGATTAATGTCATATCGTCCAGCAAATTAAATTTCGTCAGGCTCTGCTTGTCATTATTTCCTATCAGTGGCACTTCGTCATCAACTTCATCGATATTATTAACCAACGAAATGTCCTGTTCTATTATAATTACTATTAGTTCAGTCCCCAATACTCGAATACTTGAATCGTCATCGATTAACGCAAAATTGATCATTTTAAATAACCCCGATTTCACTAATATCGAAAAGAATTCTGATCTTTGTCCCGGTTGTAAACCTTTTGCAATTAAAACGTATTGATGTAACATTCGTAGTCCATTTCTTTTCTGAGTCAAATTATCTTCGGAATCATATATTTCAAATAATTGATCAAGTATTGTTCTATTCTTCAAATAATTAATTATTTCCACTTGATTAAGATAAATCAATGACCCGATTAATGAATATGTTTGATCATCCAAAAATCTTGCTAGTACGACATCTTTTATATAATTTAAATGGAAATCTTTCTTGAAAATTGACAATTTATCGACTGGTATCACTGATTTGAAAGATTTATTCTTGAGAGTTTCTCGATAGCAAGCACGATGTCGAGGGTACTCGGAATCGTACTCCAAGATCCCCACCAAACCCAAGATTTTTTCTTCCGAAGAAAGAATATCTTCAATTATGTGGGTATCACCGTAGAGTATTAGCGCTTTAACAATTTCATTCAAAGCGTATAAATTGGGTAGATTTTCCTGCTTTTCTGAAATAGCAAACACATGAACCAATTTAGAAATATAATCCTGCTCAATAATGAAATTGGCGACTTTAGTCCTTGTGAATTGAGACGTTGAAGATTGATTAATAGTTTCTTGAATCAATTCCAAATTCAGTTCACTGGGTAGTTCTGGATAATTCACGGGCCCCGTTATCAATTCCGTTATTTCGTCTCCATCGTTAACAGCAGGTATAACATAATATAAAGATATTTCTGGGCAGAGAGACTGCTGCATTTCTATTATAAACTCACATATATATGCGCAGCCCTCTGTTTCTTGGAAGGATAATGCCAAATCTTTACCAGAAAGATCAGTCCAAACAATCAATGTTTCCTGTTGTCGTTGGTATTGAATACTTCCATTCAAAAATGATTTCAAGATGATATCAGTCTCATCCAATTCATTCCTAACCATGAAAAATGGTTTCAGGTCTTTATCAATCTCGCCTTTGCAATAACCAGTGCCGTTATCTAACCAATCTTCACCTTCTAGCAAGTATACCTTTACCCTTCTAGGAGTGGTATCCTCCTCCTCCAACGCCTTCGTCTCAGCAGTTGGTTCCAGTATCATTTCCTTTGGACTCCTGATACTCTATGCTTTATATATATCCGCTGTACTGTCACTAGTGTAGTTTATACCAAGCTCACAACCGTTTTCACGTTAGTTGAAATAAATCGCGTATTTTTACGGTACCAGAGCCTCACTGGAGTTTAGGTCAAGATGGTAGTATAGTTAGACAGAGCTGGAAGTGGAGCTAATGACATACACTTATAATACATATATCCCATACTTATAACACATAATTTATAGAAGAATAACTAATAAATACATATATAAATTAACATAGATAATAACTTCTCCTATTATCTAAGCATACTTCTAAATAAACATATATGGGGGACTTTGCCACAATTAGATGACATAATATCAATATATATATATATATATATATATTAGTTTTTAATGATCTTTATCAAGATAGTACATATACCTTTATATAGTATATAGATTTACTTTTATATCTACTATAATAGAATATAAAATAAAATGCAGTTTTGATTATACTAAATTTCTAATACAAAGTATATACTAAAACTAACTGTCTACTTACAAGTGATTTCCAGTTTAATTTCAATCGCAATTTCATTGCAATTATTTAATACAAACAATATATTAAAACTGTCTATTTACAGGTTATTTCAATTTTAATTTCAATTGCAATGATTAATGGCACAAAATGGCTGCTGCGGCCAAATTTCTTAACCAATCAACCTTATCGACATCATGAGTATCTTCAACTTCTCCCCATTCTGCAGTTTGGAAGATAATTTCCAAATTACCCAACTCGACCAATTCTTCCAAAGTTTTATGGAAATACTCATCGACACTAGACTTATTGACCTGGTAGATGCTAGACATAATGTTGGAGTCAGATACGTTTGATCTCAATAAGGAAATTCCCACTAAGAAAGATTTAGAAGTCAAAATAGCCTTTTCTAAAGCGACAAGGTCATAGATAGGCAATTGGTTTAACCAATGGAGGACAATATTCTGGGTAGTAATCGACTGTTCATTCCCTCTTAACCCGTCGGTTTCACAATCTAAATACTCTATCTTGACTTTATAATCATCAGAAGGAAGGAGACCATTGTCTCTTCCATATTTAGTAAAAAAATCTTCATATTCTTTAATTAAAGGCAAATAAAGTTCATTCTGCTTTTGACGTAATTTCCCTTCATATTCCTTTTCAGTAGCCAAGATCAAACAAGTGTCGGTATCAAAATATCTCAATAAATTAAATTTAATATCATCAATGTTACCAATCTTGGCAATCAATTCGGGATTAGCAACCCCTTCCTTTTGACAATTAATCAAATCAATAGCTCTAGAAGCAATTGAAGTTAAAGGTAAACTATGAGTTTTAATCTTTAAATCAGGTAAATTAGCCCATTCGTGTCTTATGAGATGTGCTAAATGTTTCTTAGATACTGGCAAAGTTAAAGCAAATCCTTGGGGAGTCTTTATAGTTTTCCCATCTAATTGAACTTCGTATTCACCAGTTTGTTTATTATAATACGTATCGACCTTTTCCCAAAACTTTTCAAGTGTTTTCGATAATTTATTAGTTTCTGATTTGACATTGGATTCAATAGTCTTATCAACTCCCAACGGAGCAGTTGGAATAAACGAGTTTAAAGACCCATCTGTAGCATATAACCTAACCAAAGGTGCTCTGAACAATACGGCCCTTCTAGCAACTCTTCCTGTCACTCTAAGCATCATTTCTAAAGAAAATCTTGTATAACTTCAAACTCTTCCAGTGAAAAATTCCATTTCCATAGTGAGAACAATTGAAGATTATCACCAAAACAAGTCAACCAACACTAGAAACTCTTCTAAACATGTCAGTACCACCAGAAGCACTTCAGAAACTCTTGATAGAGATGGACAATCAGTTACACAAGTCTAAGGCTGAATTATCCATGGTCAACTTACAATTGGATAAAGTTAACACCAATTTAGGACTGATTGCATCAACCAAGAAATCATTGGGAAAATATACTACAGACCATGAGAATGTATGGCAAGGGATTGGTAAAGCATTTGTAGTTAAAGATGTTAATGTGTATTTAGATGATATTTCTAAAGATGCTAAAGAGTTTGAACTTAATAAAGAAAATTTAAATAAAAAGAAGGTTTACTTGGAAACTACTTTGGAAAAGACATTGGAGACTATGACCCAGATTGTGGGGAAGAAGAAGTGAATCAAAATGTATTACAACGAAGTTGTAATTCATTTTAGATTACTATTTCATCTTAAATTACTATGTATATAAAAAGTTTTATAGGAATGCAAAGAAACAGAATTGCTGAATACATTCATATTCCTTTGGTTTTAGGATTAGTATTAATTACTATTATATCAACTTAATGTCTATAGGTCAAATACATATATTACTGGATTGAGCAAGTAGGTCTAAGATTATTATGTATGTATGTATGTTTAGTTCTAGGAAAACCAATAGCTGGAAGATTAATATAATTGCAGAATATTCTCAGGTATTCACCGTGTTATTTAAAATTACTATTACTATCATGTCTAACCATCTATAGATGCTTTTTTTAAAGCACAATATAAATCATTATATATTTAATATAAAACTTTTATCTAAAATTTCTAAAGATAAATATCTTTGAATTATAAGGGTTACTGCTTTATAGTCAATTAGTATAGCAAATGAATGTATAGCGTTAGCTAGTATGCAATGAACCTTTAGATAATATTTTTATTATATCTTTGCTTTTACTTTGCAAGATCACCATCTAAATCAATAGCTCAAGATACCTAAGAATATTGGTATGAAGATAGCATTAGATTCTTGAAACATTGCTGTATTCAATTCGAACATATATGCCCATCTGTTAACAATCTATCTCATCTCCATCTCTTAATCACTATCATTTTCATCAACACCTTCATCTAGAATCCTCCTTTCAACTTCAGTATCATCTATTTTATCTTGTTTCATTTTTTCAGTCAAGAATACATTGATTTGATCTTGTAATGTGGTCACTCTTGCTCTTAATTGGCCATATGTTGTGTCTTTAGCATCACTAGGTTTATCTCTATCTTCACCACCAGCCTTCATGACAAAGTCAGATAATTGGGTGGTTTCTCCGTTTGTGGTATGGGGTCCATCACCAGGATGAAACGATTGTTTGTCATTAGGAGCAGAATACTCAGCAGTAGGTACCAACTCAACCATAGTTTATATACTGTAGAGATTAATTACTATGGGCCTTTAAAAAAGTTTCGCACTACAATAAATAAAATTACCATTGGTATTAATAATAAATAAACTAAAAGGAAAGGAAAGGAAAGGAAGACAAGCTAACAAGCTAACTAGATAAACGAACCAACAACTCTATTCTTCTTTAGAAAAATCTTTAATTTTTATCTTTTCAACTGTATTGGAATAGGCATTAAACTTGACCTCAATAATCTCATCTTCAACTATATTTAATGTAGGAATATCATAACATGAACATAACAAAAGATACCCTAAAAACACCTGGATGATGGTTTCATCAGCTATGATCAATATATCTCCACTCATTCTTTCCATTTCCAAAATCAAAGGTTCGATTTTGATTGCTAAGTCATGGTACGATTCGGCTCTGGGGAAACGATAATGGTAAGGGTCTTGCAAATACTGTTGAAATTCTTCAGGGTACTGCTTTTGGATTTCCTCTTCGGTTAATCCTCCCACGATCCCCGGGTTTCTCTGCGATAATTGAATTCGATGTCTGATGTTGATATTTTTCTTAGCAAAGAATTGGGTGGTTTCGACAGTACGCTGTTTGACCGAGGTCCACACCACCATTGAATCGTCAGAAGTACCGTCAACCCCAGCCGCTGGCTGTCTCTCGGTGACCGAAGGGGTTTTGGGAGTCGTCGGTTTCGATGTATCATTATCATCCAATCTCAAGGCGTATTCACGTCCAGTGACTTGTAAATGTTCAATCAACGTCTTGGTGACATTTTCAGCATACTTCAAACCTGCTTCATCCAATGGAGGATCTTCGGAAACATCGACAGAGTTCTTATAACATCGAGCGAAAAATAACGATCCTGTTTTAATTCGGGTATTCATTATAAAGAAGACAACTTTATTGATCAAATACCCATAGTTTGAATTGTACAATTCGATACGTTCACCGAAATTGTAGAACTTGATATAACTTAACGATTTCTCATTCATTTCTTGGTAATATGGAGTTAAAAATTTAATTCTGTCGGAATAATCTTTGTAAGCCTTGTCATAGTCCCAATTGGAATAATCAGGAGACGATTGTGCTGCCTTTTGGATATTTTTCATCACCAAGGAATCATCAGTCACCAAAGACTCAATAAACAACACTTGAATGTTCATACTGGTTAACCGCTTATTTAAGGCAATTCTGTCTTCCGATAACGCATTAACAGCATCGTAAATGGCAATTTGCCCCTTATCCTTCATGAAGAAATTAACAATATCAGTTAAACACTCATCGACAATTTTGCTTCGAAACTCGTTCGATTCTTTCGAGTAGGGTGTTGGCAAAAAAATATCATTATCATCCAAGGTCTTTAAGGCGGCACGACGATAGTTCCCCAAGTGGAAACTATGGGTAGTCACTCCTAACCATCGCAAGTATCTCGTTAAACTCACTGACAAATGGGTCTTGCCTCGTCCAGGCAATCCCGACAATACTATACAGATTTTACCAGCATGGAATAATCGACCCGATTCTGTCGAGTATAATTGGGCACCTCCATGAATGTTGACACTGTCGACTTTATTGTGCACTCCGTCGATCCCTGTGAAATCACTCAACCGTCTTTGGCCCGTATTTACATCGTATGGTGACTCAATCAATGGTTTGGTATGATTATGGAACGACCATCTCTTGGTAGTTCTTTTTTGAGGATTGAAAGGTGAAGACCCAAACCCGTTGAATAGTTCGCTTTCCTCCTCTGAATCTATAGCTGTGTTCCCCGACATTCTTGTGTTGCACCAATCAAAATATTACTATGTTCACTAATGAAGATTATATATTTCTATAAACCCCAGTAAATTTACTTTTGCGCACTTCCGGGTTTCCGGGTGGGGAAATTACCCTCGTATTTCAATCAGATCTTTCGTACTTAGTAAGATTGATGGAGATGGAATAGATAGTATTGGTGGTAGATAGGTTGATAGTGTAGAGAATGTTCAATTATTAATTATTATGTATTTTTGGTTTAATTTGGGATTTGGTTTGTTGGAAATAATCAAACAATCATTATTCGGATTTAGCATCACACGAGAGACACTGATAGATAATGAAATAGAAAATGGTGTAAAGGGAGAGGCGGTATTCACAACGGTTGATATATAGTATATACAGGATAAGACGTTTATTACGTTTGTTTGCTCGAGAATAACGTTGATTATCGATTTAACTAGATTAAATATTAACCTTTGATGTGTCATCTTCATTTAGTCATTTTCATTTATTGTTATAAATTTATGTTGGCTCTATATCGTTCTTCATTATACTACATTTCTTAGGAGACATTCTATTTTCTAAATACGCTTATTATTCATCACTAAACTGCTTCAATTCCTTTTCAAACTCATATCTTGATCCTTTTGTAATTTTCGCGGCCAGAATACTCAGACGAACATGGGTTGCCTTCCAATGACGGAAATATGGTAATAACTCCTTCCCCATATTGCCAACAACTATAATTTCGTGACAGTCTCCACATTCCAACCCATAACATTGAATGAAAACTCTATTTCTTGTTTTCGTCAAATAGTCACCATAATTTAATCCTTCTGGAATCAAATAATTATTGGTTAATATGCCATGGCATAACAGCAAATGACTTCCATATTCTCCATTTCTAAGACAGAAAAACTTGGTTTCATTGCAATATGGACATAAACCACACTTAGATTTTGCAACCGTTTCACCAGTTTCATCGACTTCAAATCTATAATATTGAGGATTATATGGTAAATCTGGTTGGAATTCTTCATTCTCATCATATACGATACCGGTGACAGAATTAAGAATCTCGGTTAAATCTCGAGAGTATTTTATTCTTGCACTCGAATTTTTGATTGTTGGTCTTTTTCTTTTCCGTTCATGATCCTTTATAGCATCATTGTTGGCAGGATTGATCAATTCTTCTCCTTTCAATTTCTGGACATGCCCCCAGAAGTGATAAACGATATCAATAGTTAAACATTCGGTAGTTGGTAGTGTTAATTGTAAAAAATATATGAAGTCAGGATGTACTTCGAATTTGGTCTGCTCAAATATGACGCATCTTTCCTCGCTAAGTAACCTTCTACCTCGAGATTCACTCATGTCATAATTTTGTGTTTGTGGTTAAGATTTTTTGCAGCCAGTTTGGTTGCGAAATTGGTCGCTTCATAAATTTGCACCCATTGCCAACGTGAATTTTTCAAGAGTTTTACTATACTAAGTTAGATGGACTTATGGGGGTTTTCATCAACACTTGGGAAATGAAAAGTGCAATTGCTTTCTTTGGACAAATTTGAATTGCCAAGTTTTACAAAATCCTCATCTAAATAATCCTATAGCGATTAATACTAAAGATTTTCTTATTGTACCTACTATAGATTAATTGAACTTAGTGTAATATACCCGGGTAAGTCTTTTCCAATATTTTGTAGCCATTGGGTAATAAATCATTAAATTGTTTACCCAACGGTGTATGCAAAACAGAAGAAATCTCAATAGACCAGGCATATCAAATATTGTAGTAATGCTACCAACGGTAACAATAAACCATTACAGACACCCCAAACCAATCTACTATTTATGCAAAATCTACAATAATTCCCCGTTAAAAATAATATACATTAAATTAAAAAATTAAATTAAAAATTAAGAATAGTTTATATAAACCTAATAAATCTATTCGTATTTACCACCTTTTCTGGCGATCAAAGCTTTTCTATCTTTGTCCAAGTACAATTTGGTGATTTCTAATTTAGAAGGGTGCAAGTTGATTGGGATAGAAGAACCGTTAGATTTTTCGTTAACTAATTTTTCAATTTGAACGGCGAATTTCAATCTGTAGACAGAAGAAATCTTACCGGCAGAACCTTTTTTAGAACCTCTGACAACAACGACTTCATCATCTTTTCTGATTGGTAAAGATTTGATGTTGTATTGTTCTCTTAATTCTTTAGATAAAGGAGCAGACAATAAAGCTCTTCTTTCGATAGAAGAAGCGGAAAAGTGAGCTTTTCTAGATTTAGATCTTGAAGATGAAACGTCTGAAAGTTAGTAGAGTTACAAGGTAAAAGGTAGTAGTATTGTTACAATTGTACTAAAAGAATTCTTCTGAATATAATATATTCATAAAATACCCTCTAGTGATTACAATTATAAAAACAATAAGTATGACAGTTTGCCATATTATTATTAACAATACTACTGAAGTAGTATATGATGCATACCTTGAGATTGTTTAGCCATTTTAAAGAAGTTGATAAATATTAAAAATCAATAGTGAAAAATTTATTCTAGTTATAGAGATGGGAAATTAAAATTCATCACGTGAAATTAATTAGGGCTACGACATTTAATTCATAACGACATTTACAACAAAATGTCGTATTTCCATTACCTTATTCAACAAAGACATAGAAATTACAACAATCATAGTTCTATAGTTTTATATCATCGTTGGATAATCACTACAAGAGTATTACCATTATAGTTTTCAAAAAAAAAAATTATTTCACAATAAGCCCACCGCGGGACTTGAACCCGCAATCATTACCGCCGGAAGATAACACCTTAACCAATTAGGCCAGGCGGGCTCGTTTGTACAGGCTGAAAATTGCCCATAAAACGTGTGTAAGGGTGGAAAGTGGGCATTTTTCGAAAATTTAATTCAAGATATATTAGCGTATCTGGACACCCGGTGTAGCTGTGCTTGTAGTATGATTGGGATATATGTATCTTGATTAGGTTTGGAGTATTGAATTTTCAATTTCAAGTAGATTAGAGTCCATAATCGACCTTGATATAATTGTAGTGGTTTGCAGTTGGTTTTGAGTTGACTATCATTGTGAAAGGTAACTACCAGTAAATTCCACTTTAATTATGCGCTCTCCAAATCCCTTCATCTTCTGTGGGTTTGTCAGTGGAGTCAACATTTTATGTAGTTTCAAATTCGACACTAGAAGAGTAAATAGTGACAATCTTTTGTGTAGACAAATAAATAACTTATTATATATATATCCAAAGATTGATCACTTTTGCCCTTTTTCCAAATTATCCGTCAATTGTAACTTCCAAGTATGATAATAATTTCTGGCTGCAAAATCTAGTAGATTCTTCAATTTTTGTGACTGATTTCGGGTCAAAACTGATCGGAAAAAGCCAAGTATTATCCCCAGAGTCAGTTACATGGACTGTATAGCTATGTGCCCTTTAGTCGTATCCTCTTCCCTTCGATTTCCCATTTCAAATTTTGCTAACAAAATTTTGGTAGTGATTTTTGTGAGGAGAAAATCTTGATCATCTGTTGGTATTAGATATTTTGACTACAAGTTAAACACCAGTATGAAATCGTTATATCTAGCAATAGGGTTGACAGGAAGATTAACTCGGACTTCCAATATAGGTATAGTCAGTCAATTGGCAGGAAAATCATGGTTAAGTGCCAAAGCTTCCCCAGTTCATTCAATCAGATCGTTATATCAAAATTCACCAACTGCTCCAATCTATAGGCAAGTTGCATTTAGCCGATTATACTCAACCAAGACAGCACCACCTCCACCTCCCCCAACACCAATAGACAAGAATGCTAAAGGTAAAAAGATTTTGAATAGAATTAATCGAGCATTTACATTTTCCTTTGCTACGGTATTAGTGGTAGCTGGTACAGGTATTGCCTTATTGGTGGTATATCTTATACTTTCCGAACTATTCTTACCTACTGGTGATACCAGAACCTTCAATAAAGCCGTGAAATTGGTGGAACAGAATGCCCAAGCGCAACAAGCCATGCATTTTGAACCGGGTTCCAGGGTAAAAGCTCATGGGGATTCACATGGTGGAGGCAATTGGGTCAGAAACAGACCTGTCCATGGTTTAAGATCTAAAGGTAAAGATGGCAAGGACCATTTGTTAATGAAGTTTGTTGTCATATCTGATGCTGGAGTTCGTGGTTCTGTTGTTTTGGAACAAGTAGATAACTCCTACTGGTCGTCTGACTTTTCGTACATTGCCCTTGATATCCCAGGCCAGAAAAGAATCTGGATTGTTGAACCTAAATGGAAATCTAAAGACTATGTGCCTAAATTGAATAGCAATGATGGGTTCTTAGGGTTGAAATGGGGTAAAAAGAAGGATGAATGAGACTCCTAACAAGGTTGGGATGAAACGTCTGTATATACTTCCTAGCTTCATAATTATATATTCAATACAAATGACTTTAATCATTAACACATACATTAAAAATTAAGTATACGTCTATATATTACATGGTTTTACAATATTTGTTGAAGTGCGGTGAATTCTCTCTTCCCCTTACATTCAATCATGAAATGCTCGCCATTTCCAGCTTTGAGTAACAAACCAGCTTTGCCGATTCTTTCGAAAACATTATCCTTCTCACTTTCTTCAATCGTCCAGATAAAATCTTGTTCTGAGTTTGATTGCAAGTTTCTCAACATCAAATTGAAATAGTTTTGTTGGTTCTTCTTAATTAAATAAATTGAAAGTGAATACATCGATAAGACCTTCCAGGCAACTGGATTATTGATCTGTTCATAAGTCTCATTTAACCTTTGTAATCGAACCGTCATTTCTTTCATTAATAGTGACCTCTCTTTGTTTTGTCTATCGCCTAATTGGCTAGATGATTTGGAGTGTGATACCGAATCACCATATGTGCTGATGCTTGATAACGTAGAGGATTTGCTAGCTATAGCGCTGTTCATGGGCGACATAATCGTTCCATTAGATGAACTTGACTTGAGACTTCTACCTGCTTTGGTTATCGATTGAATAGCTTGTTGGATGTTTGAGGCCACTTCCTCCAGTAAACCATTGTTGCACCTGATCATAACAATCTGCTTCTCCAAAGTGATTGAATTAACACCATTAATTTGAACGTCTACCGAAGTGGATTGTCTAACTGTACACTCATTCAAATCAAGGATCAAAATTGGTTCGTCGACTTCGCCAACTTCTTCAAATGCTATAACCCAACCTTTACTTGTTTCGTAATCAACAACTATTTTAATAAATAAGTTCTCATTAACTGTCAACATTTCCCATTTACCATAGTGTTGTTTCCATTTGGAAATTTGCATGGCTTTTGGACTTGTTTCTGAAATATAAACATCTTCTGCCTCATTGATTTGATTTTTCAATTCTTGAGGGATAGCTAACGAGTTGTCAATTCTATTTTGATCAATGGTGGACTCCGAACTATTTTGAGAGTCTTGTTTGAAAAATAATGTTGAGGTGGAGGATGGTAATGCAAATGGAGATGGTAGTTGGGAATATACTTTAGGTTTAGTTGTAGCTGGAATAGATGATGATAAGGAAGTGTCCAGATCAGATCCAGAAGCTGGAAGCGTCGTATTGATCTTCAAGTTTTTGAGATTCTTATCATTGGTAGGGGTTTGTGGAGCTACTTGTGATGCGGTAGACGAATTGGATTTCGTCGATGATTTTTTGAATAAACCGAAAAGTTTTCTTTTTGATTTCTTACTCGAAACACTATCAACTGAAGTTGTTGATCCGTTCGCAATGGCTGCCAAATTCATGGAACTGAAAGTGGGTTGATGCGAAGATCCAAAATTAGAAATATCAACAGATGAGCCAGTTGCTAATTTATAAAGTGTAGATGGTGGAGCCAAATCTGGTACCGATTGAAACTTTTGTTGCGCTGCTTTCAGGTAATTCTGTGCTATTGTTGGCGGTGATTTAACAAGTTCAGTAGCTGATTGGGTCATATGTTGGGTAGGTTTCTGTAATGTCGAGGTTGGTTTCTTAACCGATTCTTGTGAATCAGCTGGAGCAGTGTGATTACCAGTGTCAATATTTTCCGTGGTTCCAAAGTGTTGTTCAATTGGGTCGCAATCAACATTATCAGAATAACTAGGAATGATTGAGTCTGGAGATATTTCAATATCAGAATAACTAAATTCAGCCCTAGAAGAAAGGTGGCGCTCCAGCTCCAAGCATGGAGAATACGAACGACCGGGAGTTTCAACCACATTGATTTCAGGGACTAGTTCAGTGATATTAGGAATAGAACATTGTGAGGTTTTGGATATGCTTCGATTTCCGGAGTTGTTAGAATTGATTGATTTAGTCTGCGAATTAGACGAGTAATTCGAAACAATAGAAGCAGTAGACTTATGTCTTAAAGTTGGTGGAGGAGTCATTTGATTATTAGAACTCTGGCGAACTTCAGGTTGACTTGCATGGTGACGATACATTGGTCTACTTGTTGAATCAAAAGGATTGCTAGAAGAACTCAGTCTTAATCTTGCTGAAGGACTTGGTGTTGGATTCCTTGATACATTAGAAACAACAATTCCTAATCCATTCATTTCTGGATTAAAATTTGAATTGATTGGATTATTTTTCAAAGAATATGGGAAAATGTGTGTCAATTTGTCGTACCATTCTTTCAACAACCCAAGATTCGCCTGTGGGCAATGAATAATTAAGTCACCACCAAGATGTTCGAAAGTGTAATCAATTGGAGTAAGAATAATTGAGGAATTGGAAAAATTAACCGAAAATTCATTAATTCGAAAGGGAGGAAATAACAAAGATCTATAATCTTCCTCAATTGCAAGGATGGCTAAAGCATTATACCCACGATGATCATTACTTCTTTGTTCAGAAGGATCCGATAAGTCAAGTAAACAAAGTTCGATTATTTGACTGATATTATTGTTGATGTAGAAAACTTCCATTTCAGTTCTATCGACAATTTGATTCAATTTGAAACATGATGACACCAGATGTTTACCATCGAATGATTTAATTCTATTGAATTTGATATTATTCAAATGTTTCAAATCCAATTCTTGTTGAAAAATAGCAACAATATTTTCTAAATTTGATTTCAAGGTTGAGATTTTATCAATAATGAATGGATTTCTTAAATAGTATAGGCAATTATCCAAAAAGTCAATATAGTTATAACAATTCAAAATAGGATTTATGAAAGTATTGAATTTTTCACCTGTAATATCATTATCAATATTATTTATATCGGTGATTATATTATTAAATTTTTCTAGCAACTTTATACCGTCATTCTCCAACCATAATATAAACTCATTAATGAAACCTTTAACAATCTCTTTATCGTTAAATTCATCGTTGCTGATCATTTGTTTCAAAGAGGTGTTCAATAGCGCCAATAATTTGGTATTCTTAGTGAACAATCCTCTAACTATACTTGCGACATGTTTAGTGTTAGGCTTAGTGAAGGCTAAAATTTCAATTAACCAATTGTTTTGTTGTGTCTCTGATGAAAGTAAATTCGATAATAACGATTCGGGTGTGGCGACATTTCCATTACTTGGACTGACAGTAGTGATGCCGGCATCAATAGCGGGTGTCATTGGAAGCGGAGATGTTTGATTGTATTTGATTGGAGTGGTAGCTGGAGTAGTTGTGTTTGCTTTGTCCAAACCGAGACCGTTTGGAGTGGTTGGATTGACTGGAGTAGGTCCCACTTTATCGCTACCCGATACGTTCAAATTCATAGGAGATAGACCAAAAGATGGAGATGACTTAGCTGACTTGGTTGATGAACAGACCAGCTTTCGATGAGTAGCAGGATCTATAAAAGTGAATCCAGGTTCAGTTAGTTGCATAGTAAGGTGGTAACAAGAACTAAACCAAAATAGAGACTCCGAACAATTTCACCAGATTTTAATTATATATATGGAAAACACGGTAAGTTAGACGTTATACCTACAGTCAAATACTTTAATATCTCATCAGTGCAACTAATATATCTCGGAATTTATCCTAATTGAGTTAAATTTCGATACAATTATTTTTCCGCCTGCCTAAATTTGTTTTGGTTTTTGTTTTGCATCGCGTGGATATTCCGCATCCCTTCGGTAAAACTTGAGCAAATGTAAGATTCAAAGCAATCTTATCGTAATTAACAAGGATTGCATAACCCAATTCCCCGTTTATATTGACCAAAAGTAATCTGCCAATAATTGACTATACTAAATAATTTGTGACAATCAGATGTTCTTTCAACGGTCGAAGTAATTCACGCGTTTGGTGGAGCAAACAAGAAGGAGTTTATTTTGTAAACAAGACCAGTAATAATCAGGCGATTATTTACCCACTATCCTCGTGATCTTGACGACAAAGACGACAATTAAATACGGAACATTCATTCTGGATAGAAATAACGGATTTAGTATTACACCTCGCAGCAGCAGAGACGACGTAATACAAACATCAGATCACTTCGTCTAATTCTTCTATTAGGTTATTCAATGCAAGCAGATTAATATTCTCGTGTTACAATCCACTCGAGTATACTATCCAACCCCTCACCGGTTCTACCTGAAACCAACTCCACATTCCATTTATCCAACTGGGGTATCTGTTCGTAAAGACATAATTCTTGAATAACCTGGTCTTTCACCAGTTGTAATTGATTATCACTTAACAAATCAATTTTATTAATCACAATCATCAAATATATCCCCACCAATTGATCTTGTAAAATAACTTTTGATTTCAATTCTTGGTGCGCTTCATCCAACCGCTCTAAACTGGCACTATCTATCACCCATACAACAACATTGGTTTTATCGAAGTAATTACTCCAAAAGTTTCGTAAACTGGTTTGACCACCTATATCCCACACATTTAACGTGTAATCTTTATAAGTAATACTATTGATCTGGAAACCCATGGTAGGCGATACTTCCTCTACGTCCTCCCCCAACATCTTCTTGATGATCGTAGTCTTCCCACTGTTGTCTAACCCAAGTGTTAGCACCCTGATCTCTTTATCTTTCATCTTTTGTTTCTTAATAATGGTCAATAACCCCATTTTTGCAGCTGAAGATTGGACAGTATAGCTCTTATATCGATGTATACACCTTTTTATACTCTATTAATCCTTTAAATACCAGCTTGTGGAGTTATCCTCAGATCAAATCAATTGTGTTAAATCAAACCAAATTGTTGCCATTCCGCAACCAAAATCTAAAGCTGTTAGATTTGGTAGAGAAATAAAGATAATGATAATGGCGCTATGAATAACGACAGAAAGAAGGTACAAGCTTCGATATTTGATTTTGCTGCTAAGAAGGTTGATTCTGGCTCTTTGGAAGGGTCGAATTTGATTGATTTGACGGCAGATAGTGAGTTTGGAGAGTTGTTTGATGAAATAATTCTATGTCCCATTTGCAATAGAGATATTACGTGTAACTTGCCTGATGATAGGATCAGACACGTTGAATTCTGTTTGCAACGAGATTTGAAGAGATCAGGGGAACCAGAACAGGTGGAGGATAAAAAAGAGAGCGTGAAGGTAATCAAGAAACCCAAGCTTTTGCCAATGCAAAAGGAACGAATCAGTTATATCAATAAAGTATCTGAGGTTGGTGATATCAAACAAGAGGAAACATTGTTTATAAATGAGACTTCAAGTGTCAGTTTGGATATAAAACAAGAAGACGCGGTTGGTTCATCGTTGGACGACCCGATAAAACCACCAACGACAATAAACAAAACCGCTTATAAAAGGAGACCAATACCTAAGTTGAAAACTTTATCTTTTCCAGTTACGTCCACCAAAAACTACGATTTATCGGTTGATGCATTCAATTATGCTCCCCACCCCACGATAACTCAATACATATTGACCCATTTCCATAGCGATCATTATGGTGGGATTTCCAAGAAATGGGCTTACGAACGAATATTTGGCCCCAATGATTGTGATTACTCTGATTCTAGTAAATATCGCAAAATAATTTATTGTACCAAAATTACGGGATGTTTATTGACTATTCGATTCAAAATCGATGCCAGGTTTATCAAGAAATTGGATTTTGATTGTCGATACATAATAAAAAAGTTTACTTCTGATGACATTGATGATGATTTGCCAGATGGTGGGTATAAAAGTGATGAGGATGTGCCTGGGGTATATATCACTCCAATCAATGCAAACCACTGTCCTGGAGCTGCAATTTTTTTATTTGAATCAATATCATTGACTGGGAATAAGTATTATAGTTTGCATTGTGGTGATTTCCGAGTGAACAAGGAGATGTTGACTACTCCATTATTAAAAAAGTTCTCAATTGAAGGTGGCGATACTATATTGAACAATGTATATCTTGACACAACCTATTTGTCACCCCAGTACACTTTTCCCAAACAGGAATCTGTTTGTGAATCAGTGGCGCAGATGTTTCAAGATTTGATTGAGGAACAGCCCCAACAACAGCTATTCTCAAATTGGTTTGGAATGTTGAAGCAATCTAGAATAACAGATTTTATGACAAAACTGAAAACAAAGAAGAAGAAACAGTTTCTAGTACTCGTAGGGACATATTTGATTGGTAAAGAAAAACTAGCTATTGCAATCCTGAAAAAGTTGAAATGTCCAATTTACATTCTGAATATCAATAGTCGAGATGATAAAGCGGAAATTATTCGAAACTACGAGGATGAATATTTGAATTCAGTTATTACCCAAAATGATGTCGGTAACGATAGTTGCGAATGTGTTGTCCATCTTGTTCCGATGAATATCGTTGGTAGCACTAAAGAGTTGAATAATTATTTCAACCATAATAAGTATTTCGAGAGTTTTGAAAGGTGCGTTGGGTTACGACCAACTGGTTGGTCATTTGCAAATAGATGGGAAAAATATGAACCTGATTTCTCCAATGATGACACTTCTTTGATAGATTTGGTCCATACTTTATCTAACTGTCAATCGTATTCTTATATCAGTGACATTCTTCCTCAGACACCAATTTCCAAAGGTGTGGCAAAAGCCAAAGATCGACCAGAGACGGCTTTAATTCGAATATATTCATTGCCATATAGTGAGCATTCATCTTATCGAGAACTATCATATTTTGGAATCTTTTATAATACCGACAATATCATCCCTACTGTCAACTTTGAAACTGAAGAATCCCGCAACAAAATGGCGGCAATAATCAGATTATGGGAATTGTTTCGGAAAATCAAACTAGAAAACAAAGCAGAAACGATTTCGCCAAATACGTGTGATTCGATTACCAAAATCACTCTAGATAGTTTTTGATTATATTTATTTATTAAAAAACTTTAATATACAGAAACTCTATTAATACTATGTTGGTTTGGTTTTGGCTTGTGCGGTGGCATCATAATGGTTCAATACTTGTTCACATTTGATACCAATACAATCAGACCATTGGGCGACGAAATCACCGTCTTTGTAAACATTTCTATCGCTGGTAGTATCTCCTTCGTGTCTTGAGGCAATTGCCTTAGAAGGTACAATTGCCGTTTTGCTCAAGACGAATGGATGCCATTGCAAAATATGGGACAAGGCCGAGTCTGGTCCGTTAGGGAAATTCATGTAATTCAAATATAAAACATCACCCCAAATTTCCAAGATACCTTTACCAATAGCATCATTTTTCAATAGGAAAGATACAGTTTCGACCTTAGTATTGGATTGAGTGACAATCAATTTAGCCGACTCGGCTTTCATATTCTTGTGAGTTTTAATGGAACCAGCAGGAGGGATGATTGATTGATCGCGCATGATGATAGGGTCCAAGATTTTTGGATCCAACATGTAGGCATCCATATTGATTGATAAGTCCATAATCAATGCATCTTCGTCGATGTACCAGAACCATTTAGCCTTTGGGAACGCAAACATTGCTGCTCTCAAACAATACAATCTAGCCCATTTCCTCTTTTCTTGATCTTTTAAATAACTGAAAGAGTTTAATACAGGTAAAAACTCTTGGTACCATCTAATGTAAATACCATAATTTTGATCGTGAGCATAGTTAACTCTATTTTGGACAATCTTCACCAAAGCTTCGAACGAATATTTATCAAAATCAATAGCGGTAACGACAATGAGTTCAGGGTATTGCGACGCTTTCTTAGGTTTGTAAACGTATTTATCTTGATTCTTGAAGTAGTTTTTAGCTTTAGCTAAATTACTACCAGCATTTTCATCATCTTCACGTAATTTTTGCACGCTTGGATCCTGATCATCAAAAAAGTTAAACGATTTAATCAAACTCTTTTCAATTTCGGGGAAATTAGCATCTCTGACTCTAACGTCTTTCACAAGATTGTTAACTCCCAATTCTTTTAATAAAGACGCATGTTCAATTTTGGGATAAATGTATCTAGAATTAGTTTCTATGGTATGTTTACTAGTGAAAGGATGTGGTTTAGGAAACTCTTCACTAGAATGACTCGAATGTAAACTGAATCTGAACGGATTGATATAAATCAAAATGATCAAAACCACTGTTATGAAAATAGGATACCTCTGTTTTTGGACATTTCGATTGAAACCAGCTGGCAAGGGAAGGTATCCTTTGAGATTCTTGTTCTTCGGCTTGAGCGTGTTTTGCTGAACCCCAAACATCCTAGAAAGTATATACGAAGTTGGCCTTATCTACTTCGGTTTTAGCAATGGCTTGATGTTTTTCAAATCAATGCGAGAAAAATTTATTGGTGAAATTCACGTCATTTTGAAGACGTGAAATTTGGTAGAGAATGTTGTAGATTGAACAGGGGTAGATGTAGAGAGTGTATTGGTAAGTTAGTATAAGCTTAAAACAAAAGAAAAGAAGAAAAAATGGGTGAAATTAGATAAATTCTGATAAATTTTGATATTATAACACGTATGTAGACTATATTAAAGTAAAGGTTCCTAGTTTATTTAGTTTATTTAGTTCCTTGATTGATTCTATCTTCGATTACTTGTAAGGCCACTTGTCTTCTTCTTTCGGCGACCGAAGAGGCGATTGATTTAGAAGCTTGGTTGGACTGTTCCACTCTTTGTTGGGCTCTCAAATTAGACTGTTCGATGGAATCATCATTGAAAGGCTTTACAATACCCAAAAAGACAGATGCTTCGTATATAGCATCGAATACTACTGCAAGGTACGGTTTAGTAACACTAGGGAAGAATTCTACCAATTTGAACGTGTCGGACGCATCACCGGTGATTATGGACAGATTGGACGAGTCACCATTGGCGGTGGTGATTGGTAACAATGGGTCGGTCGTGAAGGACTGGTAGAACCTTAAATAGATGAACGAAATGTAGAAACTGTTCCATGAAGGTAAAGCGGGATATAATGATCTTGAAATCAAAACCGACCATAACGTAACTAATATCAATAAGATAAAAGGCAAATGCTTGATTCTAAAGTTAATTAACCCTTGGAAGAGTACTATATTATGTTCAGGTATCAATTGTTTCAAAACAACTAGAAAACCAAAATAATAGGAAATACCTCCTCCCAAGGGAATGTCCATCGATTTGGCGTCTCCACGTCCAATATTACTCAAAATAGTTCCCAAAACTGTCATTAAATTGGTCATTGAACCTATAACAAGCACAAACTTCACCACTTGTTGCCAGTCCCAAAAGTTTTCAATATACTTGGAACTGCCGTACAAGACCAATCCTGATATTATGAAGGAAAGCACCGAGATTTCAGCAAAAATAGCAGTAGTCACCACCCAGGGGTGGAATATGGTTGATCTAGGGATCAATTGTAACATTGGTACTTGAATATCGTGAAACCTAACTCCATCTCCTTGTTCAGTTATGCTACGATAAGCCTGGACTTTGATGAGAAATACTAGCGACGATACCAACAATAAACACCCTAGCAACACCTTCAGCGAGGTAGGAAACGACAATCTGTTCAATATAGCCATACTGTTTATACTAACTAAACAACAAATTTTCTATTGGGGCTTCTACAGAAAAATTGATAACAAACACGAAACCAACCAAAACAAAACAAAACAAAAGAATCAGATGGTTATTCTATTCCTATAACAATACTAACTATCTATAGTATACTAAGTTAACTCTACAACTGTTTTTAAAATATGAATAAATGTATATAAATTATCCTAATATAAACTATATGTATAAGAATACAACAAAAAACAAGGGAACAAAAATTTAAGAAAATACAAAAACTAGAATAGAATGTATACTCTAAGCCTTGGTGGAGTAGGCAGTGGTAGAACCAGAATGTTTCACTGATTCGAAACTCCAGTCAGAACTTAACCAAGAGGTAGATGGTTTGTTAGGACCAGTATCGTTATTGGAGTAGTTTCTTGGTTGGAATAAACCATCAGCAAATGATGGTAAATCACTTGTAACACTGTTCAAGTCAACATATTTACCAGCAACAGCAGGTCCAACAATAATAGCAACAAAGAGAATTAAGATACCAAAGTATAAGGTACAGTATTTTCTCACCATTCTCTTTCTTAATCTAGCTTGTTTCAATGAGTAAATTGGAGGTCTGATCAATCTCGAAGGTTTCAACCAGAACAACATGGTGGAATGCCATCTGTCAACCATTGGGATACAGACAATAGGAAATTGGACGAACAAGATAATATGAGCTAAAACGAAATCACCAGCAAATTCTGACATTTCAATGATTTTAGCAACAAATTCTCTAGCTGGTTGGGTAAAGGCCATGTAACCCATACCGGTACCATACCATTTACCAGTCCAGAAAGCGGTATTGGCTTTATCGTGTTTAAATTCTCTGGTTAAGAACAACAAAGTCAAAAGCTTGAAGAACAATCTTTGGACATAAATCATGGTAGCAACCCCCAACAACATTCTGGCGAAATTGAAACCTTGTAATACCCACATAACAATGAAGAAAACTAAATGAACAACAACGGCGATACCATGAGCAACACCGGCCATGACAGCACCAGTCTTTTTACAACATAATCCCAACATTGGACCAGCACAACAAGCTAAACCAGCACAAGCAGCAACAACAGCAAGATTAATCACAACAGGACCAAGAGAACAGATAACAAGTCTCAAAGT